>JANHGC010004276.1:110624-125890 GCA_027560395.1 Boaedon fuliginosus | reverse complement strand
CCCCCCCCCCCCCCCCCCCCCCCCCCCCCCCCCCCCCCCCCCCCCCCCCCCCCCCCCCCCCCCCCCCCCCCCCGAGGAAAGCTCCATAAAAAGAGAAGAAAAACAAAGTGATCATATCTTTTTAAAAATGCACTGTTGGCAAAGGGCAAGATAATGGCTGTTATTTGGCTCTAGGAATTTGGCTTTGGTAAATTCAAACAGTGCCAAAAAGGAAGGGATTTGAGTCTTGTCTACACTTATTATTTCATCCTCTTTTCTCACTTCCGGATTCAACTCTCCCCTTTGAAAGATCTATTAGCCACACTGTCTAAATTGGCGGTTTCCTGATTCTTCTTCTTCTTCTTTTTTTTGGGGGGGGGGGAGGGGAACCAGTTAATGCAAATTTATAAGGATCTAGCAATTGCATTGGTGTCCACTCTGCATCATAAATCTGATAATGAAAAGGCCAGGGCAGAGGAGGTATGGTTTGCCTGTCCATTTAAATTCTGGGTTTTAAATTCCTATACATTGTCAAAGTGTAAAATGCACCATGATGCAAAAGAATTCAAGTCTACAGCTGGCTCATATATTCTCCTTAACAATCAAAGAGAGTCTGTAAGAAGATACCCTGGGGGGAAATAAAAACCAGTTGTTTCCCAGGGTTACTAGCCTTAAAAGCTTGCTGGTCCAAACACACTATATGCCTTGGAATAATTCATTTTGAAAATTCACATGTTCTGCTCAATGCAGTCCTAAGCCTACCACAGCACTGCAGGACTGGGAAAACGATGGAAAAAAATATTAGGTCATAAAGTTTTGCCCCAGCAGCTTTCATCTGATTGCTACATCCCAATCTTTGGCTTTGAATAGATTTTGTGATATGGTAATCTTTTTTTTTTGTTAGTTTCTACACATGATACAGTTTACAGTACAAAAAGAAAAACAGTGCACATGCTCAAATGTGTAATAAATAGGAATTTTAAAATAAAAAAATACGCACTCATACTAGCCCCACCCATGGATGGACGGACAGACGGATACACGCACCTTAATGAAACCTGCTGGATGTTATTCTAGTTAGAAAAATTATAAATACGAATGTAGGATTGTAAGATTCTGAAGTGCATTGTTCTCCTTGCAGAAAGCTTTTTTTTTTCCTTTTTTTCTTTTTGCTATTTTTCAAAAGATAAAATGCTTGCTTCTTTATAAATAACTTTTTTAGGCAACACTGACTTGTCTAATGGGAAACACTGCACAACACAGAGATGGGAGAGGGCAGGGGGAATCGCAAAAGAAATTCTCTTTGGGGATCCAACATTTTGCAATCCCAATAACTGTCCCTCTCCCCCACACCAAGGGAAAAAAAACAAAAAACCAGCCTCCGAAAACAGAAGATCCCTAAAGTGCCTGATTTGGTTGGGATAATTCTGGCAGCGCATACACAAGTTTTTTTTTTTTTGCTTTTTTGTTTAAAAGAGGAACCGCGCTGGCTGGGCAACAGCATCCATGGTGCACGCAAGGGACTACGAGCTGCCTAAAGTATCAGAGGATCCAAGTACAGTAGTTCTCAGTTCAAGTGTTTTTCACCGGAATCAAAAAGGGCGGGCACAACAAACTAACAAACAAAACAAAAGTTACCGTACAGGAAGAAGCAATGATAGTGGCACTTTGCCAGCAGCTGCTGCCCTTCTTGGCGGTCCCTCATTGATCAACCTCCCTGTCCTCATTTCAAAATGCAAAACGAAAAGCAGCAGCAATCCAGGCTTCTGCTCCCTGCCTATCCTGCCGGGTGTCCCTCGGCCATTTTTTTATTCTGAGGGCACAGAGACAATAATCGCAAACGACAAGATGGCCTGACAGAGGGGAAGTGTGGGAGACACAGTTAAGCTGATCAAATTCAGGGCCTTGGGCTGCTGCCCCAACCCGCTGCATGAAATAAATTTAACTGGCTCTCCACTCAAGAGCATCAAGCCTTGAGGAATTAAGTCTGAAAAAGGTGGGTTGCTTAAAAACATTGAACTCAGAAGAACCGGGCAATACCCTTTGGCAAACAGCAAGGGAAAGAAGAATACAAGCAGGTGTTTGTTTTTTAAAGCTTCACAGAATAATCTTAAACAAAAAAACGCCTTAAAAGGCTGAATGTGTTCGAAAACCCACACTTCTCTTTGTTAATTTTGATAGCAAAAGAAATGCTAGTGGTTAAAGCAAGTATCTAGGTAGGACGCAGAAGCTGAGATCACTTTCTCTAGGGTTTTTTTTTCCCCTATCCTTTCCTTTTTTTGGTTCCTAGGACCTTTTGGAAGGCCCATTCCCAGTCTTGTTCTCCTTTAAAGTGTCCTATATTGATAGAATTCCTAAATAAATAGAAGAGATACTAGATCACCCATCATCGTTTTTTTAAGCTATTCCGAGTAACAGCCATCTAAGCCGATGGCATTGTGCCTATCCTTGGTGTAAGGGCAGCTGTTCCCATTGGGCAGGGAGCTGCAGGCGGCTGTCTTGGCAGCAATGCCGCAGTTCTTGAGGAGGTTGAAGCTGAAAGGGCTGATGGCGTCTTTAGGTGGAAAAGGCTTCATGGTGGAAAGGATAAGTGCCAGGCAGTCAGCAACGTCTTTGTTGGGGGCACAAGCCAAGGCTGGGGTATGGCCTGGAAAAGACAAACAAATTCAGTTCCACGGCAACAGCAGCAGCAACAAAAGCAGATTACAAATTAAAGGGCTGGGTTGGACTATTTGTTCAGAATTCCTTGCATTAAATACTGACTATGTATTTTCAACAGAAGGAGGTGTTTTAAGATGACAGTTTCTATTTAATTCCTACTTAAGATTCAGGAAACAGGAGGCAGCCATTAAGGATAAGAGGTATGGTAGTCCTCAACCGTTCACTTAACAATGGTTCGAATTAACAATGGACTCAGAAAAGGTACTTTACAGCTTATAAAATACATTGGGCCATTGCAAATTGTCTCTCTCTCTCACACACACACAGACAGAGGTCATGTGATTCCAATCTGGATGCTTAGCAACCTATTCATTTATTACCGGTTGCCAAGGACCCTGCAATCATGTGATCACAATTTGCAATCTTCCCTGCTGCCTTCCCTAGAAAGTTAATGGGCAAGTCAGCAGGCAAGGTTGCAAGCTGCTGCCACTTGGTGACAAGACTCCCTCTTGTCTCTGGAGACTGGCTGAAAGAGCTCCCTCCTGAAGAGTTTCACTTCTGTGTCTGCTTGTATTTCAGTAGGGAGCTCTTTCAGCCAGTCCCCAGGGATGAGAGGGAGCTAAAAATCAAAGCAGGATTTTTAACTTCTTAGTGGAGAGGCAGCATGGTAATCTAAGGAGTGTGGGGTGCTTCAGGGGGATGTGGGAGCCCCAACACAGATCACACACAAGGGTTTTTCCAATCTATGGGCTGAAAATCCTGCTTGGGGTTTGGCAAGTAGGATTTTCAGTTCCAAGAGGACAGATCCTCATGCACAGCCTATGCCAGACGTCCCAGTGTCCCTGTCCCCCACCGAGGCACGCCATACTCCCTTACTTGGGATTCCATCCTCTTAATGAAAGAGACTGCTCAACAACTCAACTGAACTGCAAGATTACAGTCATTGAGCAAAGTAGTCATTTGACATCTCACTTAATGACCACTTTGCTCAATAACCAATTGTGGCCATAAGTTGAAGACTTCCTGCTCTGAGAGCCATGAATCTGCTTCATTCCCTTTTCAAACAATCTGAGTGAAGCATCCGCAAACTAACTCATGGCAACAAATACCACAGTTTAACCAAGTGCTGTGTAAATCATTTTTAACTTCTCAAAAATCTTCTTGTTCTTAACACCAGCCACTGAGTTTCATTTTCATGGGGTATGTAAGAAAACCCTCTCTACATCCATATTTTTATAATATGCAGGTGCTTTAAGAAGCCACCTGGTTTCATATTAACTCTGGCAGGCATACAATACTAAAAATAGATAAGAACAACAACCACTGGAAAAAATAACATGTGTACTAGCGTGAGCAAAACAATACTGTAACCCAAACATTCCACCATGGGGCCCACTATCCACCTTAATCAAAGGGCTGGAGGAAAAGTCACATTTTCCAACTCTACAATATCACTTCTGAGGAATTTGAGTCCCTGTATGCAATAATTCATGTTGTGTACTGCCTTGAGAGACAAAGAATCACTACACTAAACTTCCACCTTTACGACTGGACCTCTCGTAATTCCATTGGCCGTGAAGGCTGGAATTTCTGGGATAGTTACAACACATCTGGATTGGGCCATTGGAAAGTTGCTTTAGACAGACTAAGATAGGTATTTGCAGGGGTTGACCGACCAGGCTGAGTCCGTGTGTGTGTGTGTGTGTGTGTGTGTGTGTGTGTGTGTAAAATGTCTTATCAGTCTCAAGTTCTTAAGAGATCTAAGTCCATCCCACCTTGAATTCTATTGATGCTTATCTGAGACCAATTTACTTTGATTGTTTATTTATTTATTTGTTTGTTTGTTTAGATTTATACCCCGCCTTGTTTCCCTGGTCAAGTTGTTAGTAGTTCAGATTCTTGTAGAGAGTTTTAGCTAACAATAAACCTATGTATTCATTTGAACTGCCTGGACTCTTGATTTCCTGCCTTGACAGGTATCTTTACTGCATCCAACTTTGTTGTCCCGTTCCCCCCCCCATACTAAACGAACTCTTGCCTTGAGCTTCCAGGTGTGAATGGTGCATACCTTCTTCATCCACAGCAAGCACAGTGGCACCTCTGCTCAGCAGAGCCTGGACAACAGAGGCCAATCCGTTTCGAGCTGCAATATGGAGTGGCCTGTGGAAGAGAAAGGATGGTTATGCTATTGGCCAAATTCAACAAGACAACTCTTGCACCCCAAGCTCACTTCACTGCTCTCCTCCTTGCAAAGGGATACATTTAATATTTACTTGGATTTGCACATTCTACTGCCATTGCACTAACAGGACCTTCTCCACAGTTCACTTTTGTGTGCCCTCAAATATATACACCACAACATCATCATCATTTTGAGCACCGTCTATCCACTGCAGGATGAAAGCCTCTTCTGCATGTTTCCAACCTATACGGTCCTGAGTTTTCTTTTGCCAATAGGGCCCACAATACTTGCTGATGTCGTAGATCCATCTTGTTGTGGGTCTCTTTCGTGGCCATGTACCAAGCAGCAACCATAAAATTTGGCACTGGAAGGATTTGTGAAGGGACAAAATGGCTCAGAAAAACTAAGTGTACTTTAGGGCTCAATGAACGGCTGCCCTCAGCCTGCTCTACATGTATGGAGCTTCACTGCAACCCTTGTCTGCCTAAAGATCAAGGTGTGCGCAACCCAGAGTTGTTTAACAGAGGCCATGCTCCGGATTCCATCGGCGAAGCAGTGTCGACGGGCGGGTCTGCGGGCGCGGGTCTTCTCGGTGGGCGCTCCGTCCCTTTGGAACTCACTCCCCACCGAAATTAGGACTATCTCCAGCCTGCCTGTTTTCCGCAAGGCCGTTAAGACCTGGCTTTGCTCTCAAGCTTGGACCTGATCCCTTGTCACCTACCCCAGAAATTTGTATGATTGGATGAGTGAGTGAGTTTTGAATTTTATTGTATAGGATTGTTTTTAATTGTGATTGTTTGCCGCCTCGAGTTCCCCCTTGGGGTGAAGAGAGGCGGGGTATAAATCTAATAAATAATAATAATAATATGAAGGCTGACAGCTGATTCCATAAACAGCAGTAATTGATGAAATAAAACATATGGGAAAATCATTGGTATGCTTGGTGAATAGTTGAACATTGAATAAGGAATAAAACAAAGTTCTATATTGTTCCCTGGCCAGGTTAATGTAATCATGGCTGAATGTATACAAATATTTGTGGTGATAATAGAGGTCTCTTAGTGGGCAGTATGAACGTATGTGTATTTTCATAAGTAGATGCTGCTATGCTGTTGGTTCGGAACCTACTTATTTGCAGTGAATTTTAGACTTTATGTTATGTGGAAGATGGATCTGAAACTTTATGTAATCAAGGTAGTTATGTCTGATAAACAAAATGGAGTTAATGATTTCAAGTTATTACAAAACTAGGGAAACATTGATGTATGTACTTTGGTGGAATATTTAGTAAAGGTGGGGAAACAGATGGAAAAATCTTCTGACACACGTATCTTAAAAAACTAATAGTCTTCAAGAAATTTGTGAAAGGAATAAAAGTTTGTTAGAATAAATGAAAAAAAAGTATGTTTCATCCCACTTTACCATTTAAGTATGTCAGGAAAAATATAAAACTAAGCTGAACATAGTTTATGTTAATCGAATACAAAAAGTGAGTGCCAGAATTAAAGAAATATATGAAGTGATTTGATCCCTGAAAATGAAGATGAATTGCAAAACAAATCCCTGGACACAGCATTTATGAGTAAAGAAAAATACCAAGAAAGTAATTATACAATGCAATTTACAAGATCTTCAGAAGGAAGGTTTTTCATTTTTTTAATGCATACTGTAAGTGAAGTATAACAAACAAAAAATAATGCATAAGTGATTGCATAGAAAAAAATATAGCCGTTGAAGTAAATCTGAAAGAGAGACATGAGAAATGCAAAGAAAAAAATAAAAATAAAATGCAATTATAGGGAAGCAAGAATGGGTTTTCTGCAATTTACATAACATTGCTGGCCCCCAAAGAGACTTGAATGATATGTAGTATCCAAAACTCCAGAAAAGAAAATCTCCATGGTACTTTCCAGCAATATAGTTTCCTAGAAGAATAATATTTTTATGTTAGAAAATTGCATGTGCCTACTGCACTTTTTCTCAAGGAAAATTGACAGGCAGAAGAAGAAAAGAGTTCATATTAACTGGCTTGAGTTTGCAGGCATATACTGGGAAAGGGAAAGCCTGGAAAGCATTTAAAAGTGGAACGTGTGCTCAGTTTTACAATGCCCATGCTTGGAATGCAGATTAGCCCAAAACCTATTTTCAGCATCTCTATTGAAATAAGATCTTGGGATTAAGTTTTAATTGATTAGTTTTACAGCACCGAAAATCTGTTCATTTGAACTGTATCTGAGATGGAGCCCTCTCCATTTGTACGTCTTAGCCAATTGCCCCACAAATAGGCAATTTACAACCACAAAGCCACATAGGGCATGCAAAACAGTCTTTTCCTTTGCAATTTTTAGAACTTACTCTGATGACATTGCCCATTTATGGCAGTTGTAGTGCTGAAATGATGCAATGTGATTTCTTCCATCTGAGGTGAGAATACTGGAGCATATAAAACTTAAAGAGACATTTTACTGTAATTTATTAATTGTTTTAACTGTTTTATAGTTTTAGACCTGTAACCCAGAGTTATTTGGTTGAGATAGGCAGCTATGGAAATTGAATAAATAAGTATAAATAAATAAATTATCAAATCCTACCTTCCACAAAACAAAAGAAATGTGGAAAACCATAGTATCACTCCCAAAGCTGAAGAGAGCTGAAGAAGCTTCTTGGATGAGAAGCAAAACATCTTCAAAGAAAAACCAGAAAATCCAGTTGCCTCTTGAAAAAGCACCAGTGGGACAATCATGACCTGGATGACTGAAAACCTCCATAGACATTTACTATCAGTTTATGTTACCAGTACTATCCTACTCACAGCTCTCAAACACAGCCTAATTTGTAATAAATAGAACAAGATGATGGAAAAATCCCTTTTCTGCCAAGATCTAGAAATAGGTCAGGGTACGGTTTAAGGACTGACCTCTGAAAGTCCTCACAGTTCAGGTGAAACGAAAACTGATTTGTTGAAGGCAAGGTTGTGTCTTTTCAATATCTGCACAGGAGTGAAGGGTAAAGACTGATGAAATTAGTGCACAGGTAGTCCTTGAGTTATGACTACAAATGGGATCAGCATTTCCATTCCATCTTAAGCAAGGCAGTTCATAAGGGAGTTGCCCCATATTTTAATACCTTTTCTTGCCATGGTTGTAATGCCAATCATTGTGGTTGTTGTGGATCATCCAGGCTTTAAGCAATTCTGGCTTCTCCCATTGACTTTGTTTGTAGGATGTTGGCTAGGAAGGTCATTAATGGCAATCACATTAACCTGGGGTGTTGCAAGCAAGCATCATAAATACATCAATAAATTTGGATCACATGACTGTGGGAATGCTGTGATAGTTGTAACTGCAAGGACTGGTTGTAAGTCACTTTTTTCAGTTCTGTTGTAACTTTGAACAGTCACTAAATGAATGCTTGTAAGTCATTGGCTATCTGTAATTTGATTTGCTTATGTTCCACAATAGCTATACAAGCAACACAATGGAGAAATGATTAAATTACACAGGTAATTCTTCCGTTAAGTTTGAGTGGTTCCTCTCAGAATGTTATGTTACATTCATGTGTGTTTGTGCATTTCAGCTTACATTAGCATTTTACTGACTTTCTTATCATTTTTTTTCATGCAGGATGCAACAGTATTTTCACGTTCCTATCTCTGAGGAAGTGATAATGAGCATTTCTGCACTTGCTTCACCCATCCATCACTCTGGGAATACAAAGTCCATCTTTGTCAGCATTGGACTAGCCTCAAAAGGTGAGATGATGCTAGGAATTCCTAGCGAGGAATGCCTAAATGTAGGGTGCTTAGGTTAAGCCATTAATAATTTCTGTTGAAGAAGGAAAATGTTGAAGAAATACTTGTTTTGTATGATCCAATAACAAGATTAGGGCTTATAATAACCTGTCTAGCTGTAGTGTCCCAGACTTCTGAAAATTCTCAGTACTGTTCAATGCTGTAGAAGAGGTATCTTCCTTGAGACAAAGATCTCTTAATGGATTCTCTTAAGATTGCTGTTTGTAAACACACAAGTCTCCAAGATCCGAAAAACTAGCTTAAAAAAAAAGAACCGAAACCCAAAGAAGAGACCCTTAAATATAGCAAATATGGTGCCACATTCAGATTGTACTTAGAAACTTAAAATGAAGGCAGAAGCTTGGAGATAACAGCAGCTACCTTAGAATTATATAATGAAATTTTATGCCTCATCCTGCTGAAGCTAGGGTCAAGAGTTCAGATGAGAAGTCACACAGAAAACAACAGAAGATGGGAACATTGCTATTGATTGGAGATGTCCTTTTGGTTAGTTCAGAGCATCATATTGTGTGTTAATCTTTTTGCTTTGTAAATCAATTTGATAATACATTTGGAATGGCAAGCTAAAATGACTAAATTGTGATACCCATAATTGGACCTAGGGGTCCAATTACAAGTCTTAGCTATAGTAGAACAATTACTTTTCATAAGCCAGACACACTTTGGTTGCATTAATATAGCCCCATATGCAATATCCTTTAAATGGCTACATTCACTATTTGTTCATGCTGAGCTGATGTTTCAGTAGGGTTCCTAGATTTTTCTCAAACACATGCCTTATCTACCCAATCTATGCAGTTGAGTTTTATGATGCAGGATCATAACTTGAACACTGTCCTATTTGATTTGTCCTTGGCAGCTGAGATTGTTCTGAATTGTGATTGTGTCCTCTGTGCTATTAACCAACCTCCCAAGTGTCAGCACAACTAGCTATAGCAGACCATGAAATCAGCTCCCTGCAAAAACTAAAACACGAGGTTGGCTATAACAACAGCATCATGCAAATCGGATTGTGCTGTACCTCCTCCTCCTCCTCCTCCTCCTCCTCCTTTTTATGGTCCAAGTGAATTAAAGGGATGTCTCCTTAATCCTCTTCTGAATGTTATCTGGATATTATGAACTTGTTTCCCTTCTTTTTTGTCCTCTAGGTTAGGACATTTATAAAGATGGTGAGTAATGCATGATGTGGACAGAAATTTGAAGGAGGCTACTAGATTTTCCAGGTTTATGCAAAAACTATTTCAGTAACCACATACAAAGGGATCCTTTGAATCTGGAAGGGAAGGGAATTCACTGGAGTGTACTATGCTATACTACTCCATATTCATTTATTTTTCCCACTCTGTTATAAGACTCTGTTAAATGTTTTGCTAAGTTAAAACTGCAAACAATATTTGCTTGTTCCATCAATGAATTCATTCCTTTGTCAGATTCTGACATGACATAATCTTGAGTAACCTGTCATAGTTCTTACAAGGACACCATTTTTTCTCATGCAGGTATTGCTTGACAGTCTGTTTTAATACTTTGTCAAAATTATTTATGTTCAGATACATTGACAAATTGTTCTAGTACCCTTTCTGACTTGACTGTTGTTTCTTGGAACCCCTTTCTTCCCCTTCTTGAAAAGGTATGGAGCTATATTTGGTCATTTTGATCTTTTAATCCACAATCAATTTCCCAAATATTTTTCACCTATTACAATCCAGCTGTTCTGAACATAATAAAAGTTGCACAGTCCTGGCAAAATTTATCCAATTAAGGGTTTTGTATTGCTTCTCTTCATGGATCAGCATGGTGATGATAGTTTTTGGAACAGAACTGACTGCTACTTAACTGCAGCCACTATTAAAAAGAATGTGGAGGCAAATACCACAACCAAATAGTATGAAAAAAAATTCAGTGGATTATAAATTGCATTTCATGTAAAAAAACTGAACCATAAAATGACTTAGAAAGGAAAATAGAGTAATGCAGGGAAGAAAATTCATGGCTGATATTATATCAGTGTACTATGAAGCATGAATACACATGGTTTATAAAGATTTATGATGCAATAAAGGAGAAAGCGTTAAGAAACACACAGCTGAATGATACAGAAAGTGTAGGTAAACATAACTAAATAGAGAAATATCAGTGCTAGTAAGATTATAATATGACAAATTTGGAATCTTGAAGACATGATAAAATGAGCAGCCTAGCATGTCATCTTTTGTGATTCACAAACAGGAAGTAACAATAATATCAAAAGCAGATAGTGCTGTAATAGATGCTCTTAAATTGAAATAAGGATACCACTGTGTTCAAACTAATAATATAACAGATAATGTGGATAATATTTTATATTTAGCTACACATCTTCCCAGCAAACATTTCTGGAAGCAGAAATGGCTGTATGGTTGACTCAAGCAAAGGTTTAAAGGACCTATATCAAAAGATTTGCACAGCCTTAATAGAGGTGGAAGGGCCAGTTTGGTATACTGATTAAAGACACTGGACCAGACACTGGAAAATTGTGAGTTCTAATCTTTGTTAGAAAAAAAGCCAGATGGAGGACTTTGGACCAGTCACTTTTCTCTCAGCTTTAAAAAGGCAGAAGTGGCAAACAACTCCCAAAAACTTTGACAAGAAAATCCAATAATTTATCCAGGCAGCCTCAGAATTCAAAAATGACTTGAAGTCTATGGAGCTTGCCAAAATAATGTCATATCAGACCTATTATTGTATTCATACAGAGAGGATGTGTGAAGACATCTATAGGATACTTCATATTTTTCATATGTTTTTTATGTAATGATTATGTCCACTCCATAATAGGTTTTACCTGATGACAGATGCAATAGTCACAGCGGTTATTTTAGCAGCTATTAAACAGTTCTCAAAAATGCTGACTGCTCAATTGTATATTTTTCTCCTCTTATGTATTACATTCTCACCTTCAAGGAGATCTTCTTTTGGAGTCTACTCTCATTTTTTTTAATTAATTGAATATGAAACCACTTTTGAATAATAATGTATTGCTGCCTGACTTGCCAAATTGGTTACAATTAACTTTTTAAAAAGCCTTTTAAAGGGAGATCTTCCTTATTCTATTTTTTTCTTAGATGGTATTACAGGGCCCTTTCTTTAGACCAATAAGAGTCAATCATGGTAGAAAGCCAGGTGGGGTAGTAATTTTTTTAGCATCTGATCACTTACAGCCAATTATATATTTTTGATCCATCTCAGGACAAAATGCTTGATTTCAGCAAGCTAATTCAGAGATAAATCCTTTTTCTTTAAATGTACAGCAACGTCTTTCCACCTATTGGTTTCATAGCCTCTCCTATCTCCTAAAATTCTAATGCTTTGTGCTCTTATTAGCTGTTGATTGCCAGGCAGGAGAGCATCTGTTCAAAACCTTCATCTGAGCAGTCGGTGACTTCACAGCATATGTTCTCTGCTTAGTTGGGGCTGTTTGGAGGGCATACCAAGAGGTCCTGCCCATGTTTACTGCTATTCTGGTAGAAAACATATTGGCAAGCTGAGCAACTGTCCAAGTGTTTTCTACCTCATTTCCTTGAAGCTGGTGGGGCCAGACATTTGTTCGCAAGGGCTTTCAAGGTTTGCACTTTTTCTTTTTTCCAGGAGCGGTTATGCTTTCTGCAATTCTCAGGTTTATTTTCTACTCCTCTCATGCTACCCTTGTTGCTCCTTACCAAATTATTTTGTTTGAAACATTTCCAGGAAGGTGAGATTCTCCCACCAAGTGGAATGCAATGTAGGAAACCTGCTCTTCACACCAAGATTAATCCAATTTCTTTTGATGAAGAGGTTTTGTTTCCAGTATGTTGAAAAAATTCCATCAGGAAAGTAACACCATGTTATTAAATGTTATTAAAATACAAAAGATCTTATTCACCCACATGTTTAAACAGACTGAAGAAATAGATCCCTGAAGTGGCTGGTTAGAATCTGTTAAAATTTATAGAGTTAACTAATGATAAAAACTCAGTTTGGAAGAGAAGCAATAGGGAATGTTTCTTTTTAAAAAAGTTAGCTAACTAAATACTTTTCCATTTGGTGATGGAATATAATTATAATGTTTTAAAACAATACAATATTCAAAAGCTAAAGAAAAGCTTCTGAAGTTCTGGGGTATTGAATTTATTGTGAAGAGGGTGCAAATATGTGTGTGTAGTAGATCCTGTCCCTGAAACAAAAGGCTGGCGATAGATCTGAAATGCTTGCATTTTGGATAAATTTTTCAATTTTTTTCACTACCGGTTCTGTGGGCATGGCTTGGTGGGTGTGGCTTGGTGGGCATGGCTATGTGGTCATATGACTGGGTGGGCTGCGCACCCTGTTTTTGCCTAGAAAGCCACCCTGAAGCCTTCTGGCAGCCAAATAGGGGTGTGCGGGGTGCACCCCGTGTCCTGTTTTTGGCCTAGAAAACCTCTGAATCCAGAATTCTCTGAACCAATCAAAATTATCGCTACAGATTCTCCCGAACCTATCAGAATTGGCTGAATACCACCTCTGAATGTAAGAGACTATTTTGCCTAATTTGAACTGTTTCCATCATGATATACATTCATTTACTTGGGAAAAAGTATCAAAAGATGTCTGAACAATCATTTGGACCCATTAAAACAATCTGCAAGTTAGTGTGAATAAGAAAGGGCAAGGGGGTGCTGTAGCATTCCTGAATTGCCTATATTATTAAGCTAATACACTCACTACATAGTTGAGCCAAATTCCTGGCACATATTTTGCAGATGAAAGCAGGGGCAGGCATGAAAGCTGTCTATTTATATATACAAAGAGCTTGCAAATTCCATTCCCTCCATTGTTTTCACACTATTTCATGATTGTTGCCTTAGCCCTTGAGGCAGTTCCAGAATAGCAATCTTTCCATTGCCAAGCTTCTTAAATACAGACTGGAAATGTAGTATATTTCTTCTGACTAAATGTTGCCAGGATCCTACCCAGAGCAAAGGATTAACGCCCAGTCAGACCCCACAGAGAAGGCTTGCTACAGGTCCCGTCAGCCAAACAATGTCAGATGGCGGATCCCCATGCAAAAGCCTTCTCTGTGGTGGCACCGACACTCTGGAACCAGCTCCCTGTAGAGATCAGGACTATCCCCACCTTACTGGCCTTCTGTAAAGCTATGAAGACCTGGCTCTGGAGGAAGGCCTGGGATTAATTCATCCTTAGATGAATGTGATTGCGGGTTGTTACTTTTTACTGTTAAATATTGTGATTTTAATTGTTGTAAGCCGCCTTGGGAGGGGGGAGGACATACCATTTAACTTTCTTAAGATCTACAACAAAAATTATTGCGAAAATGTACTTGTACATTTCCTAAAATTACTTTTCCAGCATCAGAATTAACATTTTTTTAATCATTTTTTCCCCCAACACATCTTTATCAGTGGTGGGATTCAATTTTTTTTTACTGTGGCTTGGTGGGCATGGCTATGTAGTCATGTGACTAGGTGGACCGCTGCAACCCCTG
This sequence comes from Boaedon fuliginosus, assembly GCA_027560395.1. Classification (NCBI taxonomy): domain Eukaryota; kingdom Metazoa; phylum Chordata; class Lepidosauria; order Squamata; family Lamprophiidae; genus Boaedon; species Boaedon fuliginosus. Next base: position 111,757 of record JANHGC010004276.1, on the reverse strand, counting down.
CGCCCCATATTTTTGGCCTAGAAAACCTCTTCCTGAAGCATCCTTTGGATGAGTCTGGATATGTTGATTGTGGTTAGATATTTTAAATTGTAACTTATTGTATTTTAAACTGCTGTTAGCCGCCTCAAGTTCCTCTTTACTGGGGAAATGAGGTGGGGTATAAATAAAATAAGATAAATAAATGAATGAATCCTGGCAGCCAAATAGGAGCATGGGGGTGGCGCCACACCCCCCCCCATGCCACGCTTTTGGCGTAGAAAACCGGCTGAACTGGCTGAATACCACCTGTGATCTTTACATTCAAGAACTTGCAATGTGTTGCCTCGTTTCCTATATCTATTTCAAACAACTCCCATACATCTAGAAAAGAAATTCTTTGAAGAATTAAACAGAACAATAACAAAATTTATCTGGAAAGGGAAAAAGCCAAGGATTAAACTGAAATTACTACAGGATGCCAGAGAAAGAGGAGGATTTGGTCTTCCCAATTGGGAGATATACCATCAGAGTGCTGGACTTGTATGGATTAAAGAGTGGATTCAGTTAAGAAATGAAAGATTGCTGACATTAGAAGGCCATGATTTACAATTAGGTTGGCATGCATTCCTGTGGTACCAGGGACATAAAACACATAAATATTTTTCTAGACATATAATTAGAAAAGCTTTGTTGATAAATTGGGAAAAAACCAAGAAGCAAGAGTATTTAAAAATTCCCGGGTGGTTATCAACCATGGAAGCAAGCACATATCCAGGTCTTATTAACTTAAAGAAAATGCTTAGATATAAGGATATATTAAATGAAAACGGAAAATTGAAAAAGATAGAAGAATTAATTGAACAGGGTACAGATATTACATGGTACACATATCAGCAAATACAATCAAGATATGAGAGAGATAAAGGCCAACAAGGATTTTATGACAAAAATACAGAATTGGATGAAATATTTCTAGGAAAAGATGAAAAATTGATAACAAGATTTTATGATTACTTGTTGAAATCTACATTGATGGAAGAGCAGGTGAAAGAGACTATGATCGCATGGGCACAAAATTTTGGATATAACATTTTACTAGAAGAATGGGAAAAACTATGGGAAAGAAATTATTCAATGACTATATCAGTAGCATA
>JANHGC010004276.1:89251-102647 GCA_027560395.1 Boaedon fuliginosus | reverse complement strand
TGTGCCGCCTCGAGTTCCCTTCGGGTGAAGAGAGGCGGGGTATAAATTTAATAAATTATTATTATTATTATTATTATAATCAGTGAAAACAGGGGACTGTTGCTTGTGGTTGAAATTTTAAACATTTATTTTTTTTTAAAAAAAAGCAATGTATAATCATTTCAAACAAATCAGTTAAAATGTTAAAGCATACAAACACAAGTTGTGTACTAGCAGCATTCAATTGTTAGACTCTTCTAGAACTCTGCAGTGCCATGTTGGCAAGCTAAACACACACTGTAGCTTGCAACCCCCTCCTCACCATAGTGCAGATAAAACAAAATGCTTTATAAAATTAAAGAGGTTAAATAAGCTTAAATAAAAGATGTTAAATACAAGTCACATGCTCAAAGCTTCTGTACAAAGCTAAACAAATCTGGCATTATACAAATGATTGGCTGGTTCACATCACATAGGATTATTATAATTAGGCTCTCTATAACCATCTTTGCTGAATATGAATTATATAAAGTCACTGACAGTGAATTGATCAAATGAGCCATTATACAAGGCATGTGTATCTTTAGAAAAATCGGAACACAATTTAAATTCAGGCACCATTTTTTTCTGCAAATAAATAATTCCTAATATATCTGCATCCAAACTACTCTTAAACTTATCAGTGCTATTTTTATTAATAAACACAGCTTTGTGACTATTTAATTCTACTTCCTTTCTTATTGCTATGACAATGTGACTGTGGAAATATCTACTGTACATACAAAAAATAGAGCACCTTTAAACATGAAAGTATACGCCTACTTTCTTTATCTTACAATGCTGAAACCCAAGTTACTGTAAATTGCTTAAACAACTTCACTGGAGCACCTAAAGAAGTGATCATAAATCCCAAAATCATTCTCTTCCAGGCAAGCTCAAACCAGAAAATTATTCTAAAATGTCTAAAATGACACCAGGAACGTACATTCATTTTAGCGAAAGCAAATGTATGTCATTCATTCTCTTCTTCAACTGGATATAAAGAATTTATAATAGTTTGTAGCTTTGTTCAAATGAAGGGGCCTGGGTGGAGATTATAGCAGAAAATGTCTAAAAGATTGAAGGCTGATTAAAATAATATTACGCAAATTCAAAATTATAAAGTTTTTCAACAGTGCTTTTTCAAAATTCGGATATTAGCATTTTTTGTCTATTGTATTGAAAAACCACTCTGTAAATTTTCTTAGCTGGGCAGCTGCTGTTTGTGATTCTTCTTGAAGTCTTAGATTATCTTGCCTCAAATGCTGAACTTCAGCTTGGAGAACAGCTTTGTCTTGCTTTTCCTAGAGCACAGAAAGAGGAGTGAAATCATGTTTATAATCATGCTTTTTGTATCATAGGTAACAAACATGCACATATTTATTTCCTCAGTCACAATAATCACAGTGGAATTCTGATTCTCAATTTATCTCAATTTGTTTGATTTTTAAAGAAGGTAGCCTTGCAGTCTTAAACAAGTTAAATGAGACTGGATAGCCAAGTTTCTGTTATCATTGATAAGAGCAGGCTATCAATCCAAAGACATTATTTCATAAAAAGATGTAAGACTAAAATATGCTTGCAAACAAAACACAAAACAAGACAAAAGAAGATGAGCAGTTGAATGGTTTCTGTTTACTATTTATCAGTATTTATTTATCCCAGAAAAAACAATTGCAACCTGCCTGCCTTCTACTGAGGACCTGTATACTGCAAGAGCCAGAAAGAGGGCTGAGAAAATATTTACAGATTCCTCACATCCTGGACATAAACTGTTTCAACTTCTCCCCTCAGAACGCCTCTATAGGGCATTGCGTGCCAAAATAACTAGACACAAAGACAATTTTTTTCTGCCATGCCATTACTCTGCTAAACACATAATTCCCACAGCATTATCTTATGCAAACTGGTCAGTCCTAGAGGAGATCAACCCTGACTGCTCTTTAGAAGGTCAGATCCTGAAGATGAAACTCAAATACTTTGGCCACCTCATGAGAAGGAAGGGCTCACTGGAGAGGAGCCTAATGCTGGGAGCAATTGAGGGCAAAAGAAGAAGTGGATGGCAGACAATGAGGTGGCTGGATGGAGTCATTGAAGTAGTCGGTGCAAGCTTAAATGGACTTCAGGAGATGGTAGAGGACAGGAAGGCCTGGAGAAACGTTGTCCATGGGGTCACGATGGGTCGGACATGATTTTACAACTAACAACAACAACAAAGGATATTTGACCATGTAGTAGGACTGAATTACTACTATTCTTCTCATCTTTTCGCTTATTTACTCCTATTTCTTGTTTGTCCAATCACACTTAGCCAACAAAAGAACTGTCCTGTCCTATCAATGCATTACTATTTTTAAAAAACTGATTTGGAAATATGGGGAAGAGCACATATCAGATGAATGAATGAAGCAGCTTCCAAATACTATGTAAATAATCAGATTCATTATTCGAACAAAAAGCACATGAATGTTGTGGCATCCAGTTAGAGGTAAAAGAATATATATTACATTTAAAAAAGCATTTGTATAGTATTGCATTGCTTTGCGTTGCATTGCAGTATTATAGAAATAAACATTATGTGTTCATAAATGCTTAAGAATAGGCTGTACTTAACCATAGTATATACAAATGCACTGCTTATTTCATATTTTGAGGCTTCCCCACCGGAGAATAGTCAATCATAGTAACTGCAATATACTGACATGGTAGCTTGTAGGCATGAAATTGCCCTACTGTCTAGAATATAAAAACCTAATATTAGAACTTCACTCTCTAATTCAGCACACCTTCAGACTCTTTCTCATTAGAAGGTGATCTTAAGTTCAAACTAGATGAAATGCTAAGCATCTGGAAGAATTACAATTTGGAACAGAGGGAAAGAGGAACGGATACCCTTTTTTCAGAGTAAAAGGACCCTTTATTCCTATATTGAGTTTGTCAGAGGAAAAGTGGTGTGAAGGATATGGATATGCCAGTTAATCTCCCTCCAATTCTCTAAATTTCTCTTTAAAAAAAAAGACACAGGAAGCCATTTCTTTAAAAGGTCAATTTTAACTAGCAGTTCATGCCACCAACCACCTCCCAAAATTATTCCCAACCACTTTTTATAAACTGTACAAGATATGAGTTTAATTAATCAGATCTACTGCAGTCAGATGCCATGTGAGCTGTATATTTATGAAAATTTTGAGACATCAAGCTTTCTAGTTACACAATAAAGTCTTTAGCTGATTATGCAACTATTCCTTGCAGTGTTTGAAAAGATATTTGTGTGTCAGTTAATTAATCTTACACAGAATATCAAAAGTTATTATTATTATTATTTATTAGATTTGTACCCCGCCTCTCTTCACCCCTTCCAGGGGAACTCGAGTTCAAAAGTCAGATAGCATTGGACTGTAAAATTTGTATGTAATCTCATTCCCCCTATGTAAATGGAAAAACAGTGCATCTATTCTTTCATACCTCACTGAGATGGGTACAGCATTTTTCATACTATTGTTATTCTGAAGTATGCAGTCAACATACCACATTTAGATTACAATAGCAATAGCACTCATACAGCCTCATTATGCTTTACAGCACCCTCTGAGCAATTTCCAGAGTCAGCATATTGCCCCCAACAATCTGGGTCATCAAAAACAATCTAAATTGAAAGTATTGAGTAATTAAATTGACACATCCTTTTTGTGTATTTGAACACTTGTAAAATAAATTAGATAAAGCAGGATGTTTCCCATTCAAATTATTTTTGTGATAGCCTACTACTGAAATTTGTAATGAGGGTATGGAAAGGCTTTCGCTCCATGGAAGTCATGGGGCCAGCTAATTAAAATACTCCCCCCGCCCCATTCTCCCAGGGCTACTTCCTGGTTCAAAAATGGTTATTTAAATACAGTTGCCTTCTATGAAGGCAGACATTGATCTGTCTAGGACAATATAGCAATGTGATTCACCAAAGACTCTATGGCATATACTACTTGAATTTATATTTCAGAATATATATTTGCCTTTCAAAAAAGTTATTTTTGCAAGAAAAGATTACAATAAATACATCTGAACACTCAGGAAACAATTAAATCAGAAAGCAGAAGTCATGTGCAGATTTTCCATAATTTTAAGGGCAAAATGTGGTTTGCTCAATGGCCTGATGTGGTTTGAGGTCACATCACACAGAAGTTTTCTTTCAATTCATCTCACCACTGCTAATTACCCTATTTGCAGTATGCTGACTCCACGTTGCTTCTAATGGCAGAGCAGCCCGAGCCACGTGAGTGTAGCTTTCATATAATATGTAAGCTAGTGTGCAGATCCTAGAGAGAAATCCTACAGTATCTTTATTCAAACCATGTGATACTAACGAAGACATTTTATTTTTTTACCTTTCGAAGATCAGTTTGTAATTGTCGAAGGATCACTTCAAGCTGGTTTACCTTTCCAGTCAAAGTAGTAGGACTATCCTCCCTAAAAAATCAAAACGTGCTTTGGGGTTAGTTAAAAATATCATACAGATTTCCTAGTAAAACATTTCCATACAAAATATACACAACAACTGAGCAATGTACAGTATATTATAATTTTTAAAACCACATAAAAGCACTCAGAGTCTAATTCAAAAACATGAAAAGTAAAAAACCCAATCTCAAATGAAAAGTTGCTGAGATACATTCTTTGGGTTTAAAGGCAATGAAAAGCGGGTACTACACTCCATTCTCCTAGGGTTCCGGGAAACCCTTAAAGCCTGGATCAGGTCTTAGACCAGGATTTATTGTGTCTGTAAGGGCGCTGTTGTGGTTTCCTGTTATTGCTAGGGGCCGCGGTGGCTCACATGGTAAGACGCTGGGCTTGCTCACCGCCGAGGCAAGCAGATTGGAGGCCCGATTCCCATGAAGGAATAAACAGTTGATGGACAAAAAAGGAGCCTCCCCCCGACTGCCTACCAGCATTCAGGTGTCCCGCAGGTAAAGATAACACCACTTGAAAAAATTCCTTTCACAGCCAACCACCTCGGTGATCCCTGGTTAACAAGTGCCATACACTAAGCAAATAAATTGTTAGGGTTGTTTTGGTCCAGTTGCTTGTGCTATTTTATATTTTTACCTGTTTTTATTTCTGGATTTTGTAAACTACCCAGAGTGGGCAGCCATTAAAAAAGCAATTAAAAAAAAAAACACCATGATCTGCTACAGCCTTGTCTGGTCATTAATTAAAGGCTTTCTGTTACTGGAAATCCAAAACAATTAGTCTTAATGACATAGTGAAGTATGGATTAATAGACCCAGCTAGATAGCAACGTCTAGTAAACCTTGGCTGATCTTGTGGCTTAAACTTAGTTAATAATTGGATAGGAGACCACAAGAAATACCAGGGATATAGGAAGTAAAACAAAAATCATGCCAAACGCAAATCACCTCAATATTGCTAAGAAAACTGTACAGGTGTGTCCAAAGAGGAAAGTGTATTAGAACAAAAGCAAGAAAGAGCAAATATATTCAGAAGCTATATGAATGTAACAATGTAAATAAATTTATTATGGAGGACAAAATCCCACAGTGGAGGTACAACTATAAAATGGAGAGACAACCAACATGATTTTTCTTGCTCCTAATACATTTCTGTATTTTTCAAAAAGGAAGGTTAATATCCCCCCACCCCCACCCCCAAGGTAATTTGCCTTTGAAACTGTTATGCTCCTTTAGGAATCGGTGGTATATAAATTAAGTATAAATAAGGAGGGATGTAAATAAGTAGCTGAAATCATAGTGATGGAAGTTGCAAGGAAAGAGGATGGTTTCACAAAGCTGCAAGTACTGTACATACACTGCTCACCAAGATTAATGTAAACAAGACCAGCACTGTTGGATTCCCTCGAGAAGATAGTTAAACAAACAGAGAGATGGACATAGCTGCCCAATGCAATTTTGTGGATCACAATGCAAAACAAAGAGAAGAAATAATAAAGCAACAAAACTGAACTCCCTAAAATCTAATCCAATAAAAACTTGAATGTCAGTCTCTACTAAGATTGCTTACTGCTATGCCTAAGTGAAATTATGTGAAAAAATGCAAGAAAATAAGGGATGGAGTGGAGAAAAAGAAAGAGAATAGGAAGGAAGCTGTCAAATTGGGAAAAGCAAGTACTGTTAAAACAAGGACAAGTGAGTGGAAATATACGGAAGTGACTAAGACATTGTTATACTGTGTACATGCCTCACAATGACTATGGCAGTGAAGGAGAAGAATTAGAAAAGCCAAAAGGTTCAAGTGACATTGTGATGCCGCTTCAAATGGTTTCCTGTGCAGTAACAAGTCTAACCAAATAAGTTTTGATGACATGCATATGGTTCCTGGCCTTTTAAACAAAGAAAAGTACCTGAACTCTTTATAGCTCATACAGACTTCAAACAAGCAATTGGGCATATCTAAACTACAGAGGCTACCTGCAGCATATACTTGGTTTTGCTTTCTTAAAGTCAGGGAAATGCAGATCATGACTCCCACTTCTGTTCTCAACCTTTCTCCCTAAATGGATGATCAGCATTACAAGAAAAATAACAAAGGTGAAACAAGAGCTATTTGTGAGAGCCCTAGACCACCCACTATCAAAGGATCTGAGCAGAAAAAACAGCCCTATTATTAAAACAATAGATCCACCGCAAATTAAATCATTATTAAACTACTATTTAAAACCTTACAAATTCAGACTTGCACTGCATAACTAAACATTATCAGCAGTCATTTGAGAAAGGTGTGTTCTGAAGTCTTCTTAAAGGCCAATATGGAAGGAATTCCTTGTATTCCTCTGGAAAGGGAATTCCACACAGGGTGCCTTACTACGGTGAGTCTGTTGCAAATGGCATCCAGATGAACTGCCTGCTACTGGATTTGGACATTCCCCAAAAATCTTAGTCATAGAATCATGCAAGAAGTAGCCTTCTTTGTACATACTTTACATACCCATTAGCATCAATGAAGTCTTTTCCATTTGTTGGACTTGAGCCCAAGGCTTGGTTATTCTCCAAAGCCTGCATGTGCTGCATGTCATTCAGAGTACAAAAAGATGCCACCCTTTGATCTAGAAAGGAAAACGCATAAGCAAATAACTAAAAACGGTAACCTAGAAATACTTTCAGAATTCAAAACTGATCAAGAATTGCTGTTATCTGAATCCAGATATAGCCAAAAAAATAAAATGCTTGCAACCGTTTTTTAAAATCTTCATTCCCCATTCTTTGGATTTCCGGACAAATACCAAAGCATGCTCATTACAGCTTGGGAGTTGCTATAAGTGACATTTTATTTTCACTATTTATTATTCATCTCATTTTCTCAAAACTCACAGAAATTCTAAAACCAAAATACTTGACAGGGAAAGCAGATATTTCATAAGAAAAAAGCTTTGTATTTCATTTAAAAATATGAAATCCGATCTACTATTTTACTTGAATAAAGGAACTAATTACCTACAAACTTGAACTCCAATGAGCTAAAATTTTCATTATGATCTTATCTCAGGCAGATCAATTTTAGTCATAAAAAGAAAGCTGCTTACACCCATGATTTTTAAATTACTTCCTTTCCAAAGACAAAATACATGCTTTACTCTTTGGGACATAAGCTTCCCCACTGAAAGACATGCAGTGTGGCAGCCAAAATTATACCCAGTACTAAAAGAAAAAAAAAAGTATGGCACGCACACATTTGTTATAGAACAAGAAAGAACGGAACTCTGAGCTTTTTCCATGCAACGTTTGTATTCGGTAGAAGCAAAGATCATTTGTTTGTAGACTGAATTCCTTCTGTCTCTCTTAGCCTTGACCAAAGCATGCTTTCCTCTCTTCTTGCAAAGACGCAAACCTTGTATATAATCATGCAACCGTGCAAACATATAAAATGCGTATATATTTTTTTAAAAAATAACATAATATCCAACAGTCTACCCAGATCATCACCTAGAAACGAAGTGTGATGACAGATTGGCCCAAGTTCTTCGTCAGAGTCATAATCTGAAATAAGATTTAGAATTTTCCTATGAACAAACAGAGTCCACTGAACTAGCTTTGGATTATGGCGCTTGCTATCCTTATGTGAAACAACTCAAGCTTGTGGAATTTACAGGGTCATGTTGTGTATAAACTTTACTGTGGGATTTGTTAAAAAAGACAAACCCTAATTCAATATTGTTCACCATCAATCTAGCATTGTCATGTTCTCATCTATAGATGCGGATGCTGACAATTCTAGTTGTTAAAACAAAATTGTTGCAAAATATATGAAATAAAACGTGGAACAAAAACAGTAACACTTGTCTTTTTCCGATATATTTATTAGTTCGGCAATATTAGAGAAAGAACAGTAAAGTTTTACTAAATAGGTTTGTGAGTTACTCTAGTTTTGAATTATAAGTATAGCTAAACTTTTAAAATAAGAAGTAGCATTTAGTTTTCTTTTTTTTTTTACAAGCCAAATTTGTAACAAAACATGAGTACATTCAAAAGTGAACTTATTCACTCTGAAAGAAAAGCAGTGAGAAAAGAGAAAATGCCTTGCACATCTATGTCCTGACATAATGAAACCCAGAAACATACAGCATATTCTTTTCTCATGCTTATTTTAATGATTTTAATCCTACTAAATATATTTACGTAAGTACATTATTTTAATCTTTCAATCTATAGGTTATTAGTACATGTTGAGAACTGATAGAAAAAACAGTGCACAAAACAATGTTTAATTGGATATTTTGGTAACTTTCTATCTCTCTATAGCAAAATATGAGCATTTACTTTTGGTGGATTCATTCTTCACAGAAAATGCTTCCATTTTCTTTATATATTTAGTCTTAATTTTGGAGAAATTGCTATAGACTTTGGCTGAATGAGCAAATATCCAATGTAATCACCAATACATTGAAGGTATCACTAGCTGAATAATTATTACTGTGAGCTATAATTACATATGAAGTTACGTTTGTAGAATATTAATTTTAATACAGTAAAACAACTGCTATGAAAGGCACAAAAAAGAAGAAATGGGGCTATGTGTTGTGAATAGAAGGGGTACTGTTTGAAGCTATTTTGGAAAAGAGTTATATGAATATAATTCACCTTTAAAGAGAGATGATTTGTGTGATATTTGTAATTATTTCCACTTAATATCCTAGAAACTGAATACAAACCAGAATTCTTTAGCTTTCATTGTATGATGAATTCTATTTGTTTTGTAATACTATAATAGTCTTAATATATAACAGCTACATGACATATCTGTCTAAAGCAACCAGAAAAACGTATTATCAACAATATATTTGTTTCTTAAAAGTAAATTATAGTATCATATATGTATTTTCTTTGCTTATAACATCACTGCCTGTTTTACGTCTAAATTGAAAACGAATGTGCTACTCTGGTTAGAATATCTAAACAGAAAGGAGAAATCAAATTTCAAGGTCTCATTAAGCTTATGAACTTCACTAGGCTATGCAGTTTTTCATTATATTCCATTTCTATTTTATGTAAGATCTGTTGGAATTTAGGCAAAAGCAAATGCTTTAATCCAAATCTGAAGCTTGGTCTCCTTCTTTTTCATTTTAAATGACAATGAAATGTAAACGTCTGTGTGTGTGTGCGCGCGCACGCAGGTGTGTGTGTGTCCAGTATACATACTGAATCTATTTATAACCATAGCATTTACTACTCAGGAATTTGAAAATTCCAGGAGAGGCTTTATAGAGGGTCCATTATCTTACCATGAAAAGCCAGCAAGAAACCCATTGCACAAACATCCTTTTATTCATACAACTGTGAATTTAATCCACCATGTTCAGTCAGGACAATTCATTGAAACTACTGCAGGCATCTGGAAGAGTACAGATGCTATCCTGAATGAAGTTGGCAACATTTCAAGACACAATGTAAGATATTGAGATGGGTTCAGGGGCAAGATGAAAACAACCTCTTCAGCCTACGCTTTATTTTTATTTTTTTTAGGGAAGAAGGTGTTTTAAGCATTTTTATATTTTAGTCACCTTACAAATTTTAATAAATGATACATTTGAAGAAAAAGTAGGAGAGCTGTTTTATTCTTCAGTAGCAAAATATCAGGAGTCTTGATGTTTTTCTAGTTAAAAAGACCCTGGTAGCATCCTTTCCAACTAACAAGTTTTAGATTGCTTATGTCTTTCAATATAATGCATTAAGTCTTTCTAACTAAGGTCTTTGTAACCAAAAGACAAACATTTTAAAAGATTGAAAAAGACCATAGTAAGAGGATTTTCATGTATGTATGTATGTATGTATGTATGCATGTATGTATGTATGTATGTATGTATGTATGTGAGGTAGTACTCACTTAATAATTGGGACCAGCAACTTTGTCACTAGGTGATGTGTTAAGTGAAAAATCACCTCACCATGCCAGATTGAAAATGTTAGTTCCTTAAGCAAATCATTTGTAATTTGTTAAGTGATTCAATCATGCGATAATGACTTTATTTTATTTATTACACTTTTATGCTACCCAATTCCTGAAGGACTCTGGGCGGCTTACAACAGAGATAGCAATAGCACTCCCATGTTATATACTGCTTATCAGACCTTTACAACACTTCCCAAGCAGTTACAGGGTCAGCATACTGCCCCCAAACAATCTCGGTCCTCGTTCTACCGACCTTTAGAAGGATAGAAGGCTGAGTCAACCTTAAACCTGGTGAGATTCGATCTGACAACCTGGTGAACAAGTCAGCAAAGATAGCTGCAGTGCGGCATTTAACCACTGGGCCACCGAGGTTCATTTTTTACTGCCAGGTTCTCCATTATTTCTGTCAGAAGCTGGATGTGAAGCTCACAAAGGATGATCACATAACCACAGAATTCTGGTGACCATTATAAATGAGCACAAACTGCAATCATATAACTATGGAGATTCTGCAACAATCTCTCTCTCTCTCTCTAGCTATTATCTAGCTGTCATCATTTCTGTCCTGCTACGTGTTTATTAGCTTTCTTGTGACATAACAGGAACTATGTTTGGAAAAATGACTTTAGAAGAGTCTTTACCTACAAAAACAACTTGTAGGTGATGTTTTCAGCTTTGTTAACTTTGTTGTTTTTAAATTTGATCAATATTAGCTTTTTACAAAGGAGATTTTTTTTAGTCTTGTAGCTGTATATTTTCTCTTAAGTCCAATGCACCTAACAGCAATCTGATAGAATACGGGTGTCAAGCTCAAGGTATGGGGGGATGGGTGGATATGGATTGTGGGGTGTTTAGATCTGGCCTATGGGGCCACCCTGGAAAAAGCGAAGGACTGGCCCGTGGTGCCTCTGCCTGCGAAAACGGAGCTCAGGAGGGCTGCGTGTGGCCCTCCTGGACTCAGTTTTTGCTGGCAGAGGGTTGTAAGAGGCCACTGAAGCTGAAAATGGAGCTCAAGAGCCAATTTTTTCTGGAAGAACGCTCAGGCCACCATAGGTGCCAATATGAGTGATGTCGAACAGGCTGTGCCCACCCTGGCCCCCGAGATCAAACACAACCCTGATGCAGCCCTCAATGAAATCGAGTTTGACACCCTTGTGATAGACTATGAAACTTATACAATCCACTTATTAACTGAGAATTACAGATTTAGAAACAGAAAACTGATGGGTTAGGAGAGCATACATGGAATTTCCCAATTATCAAATGTTTTTGAGAGCCACCGTCTGTGGTAATAACAGGAGGGTTGCATCTTAATTAGTGATAATTTAACAGCAGGTACATTGATTGCACATTACCTTCAAATGCTTGTGCAGCATCAACTAAATGACACCAGTCTAACCCTGTTGCTGTATCTGGAAGGGGCATTAAGCCAGGATCATTGAACCTTGATTTGTCAGATAAAGATCCATCTGAGAACCACAGTTCATCTACGTGAAAAAGAAAAGTGAGCTTTAAGATAATACATTAGAAAAGAAAAGAAAAACATTGAAATATATGAGCATCAGGCAACTGCTAAATTGGAGCCATTAAGTGTTGGCTCCAATTTAGTATTTTGTACAAAACAGCTGCTTGTTTTTCTGAAAGTATAGGATGAAGATGCAATATAAGCATAGCTTTTTCTGTTCTGGTCAGTGACTGTAATAAATTTTATTATTATTAAGTATAGTTTTCAAGCTTTATGAATAGTCTCACTTTATTCTTCATTGGCCAGAGTGAGTACTGAAACAAAAGGCTTTATTAGTGTCAGAATCTGCACCAGAGTTCACTTGTAATTGGATGTGTTCTCCTGTGCTTCGTTGCAAATTTATGCAATTATATTTAGTACACAGATGTTTTTGAGCTGGTTGACCTGGCAATTGTTATCTGCACCTGAATTTGTCAGAGATTTTCAATGCCCCTGGTAAAACTATGACAGCTCATATAATGAATGCCACATAGCATCCAACCCACTACTTCTTGTCAAATATTTTCATTTCCTTCTGCTGTACATTTTCAACTGACTGAAGAAAATCATCTAATTTTCATATCCTATGTAATATTTTTTCAAATAATGCCTACAGACCATAAGTGTTTCCTTCAGGTTTGTTCAAATTTTGTATAATTCATTTTATTCCTAGCTGCCTTTAAAAATAGTGAATTCAACTGAGATTGAGAAATGATAAAGAAAGCTTCCCATACCAACAGAATACACCCATGGATTTTTTAGTAGATGAAGCCTGTTCCCAAGACAATACAAACAATTTATGTCATTTACAATAATCTAAAGCTTGGGTGCACATGCTATTTTGAGTTGAGGATTACTGCATAAAAATAATTTAATTGAAAAAGTTTAATGTATTGACCCAATTTGGTGTACTGGTTAAGGCAGTAGGCAAGAAAATGGGAGACGATGAATTTGGTCCCTCCCTTAGGCATGAAGCCAACTGGGTGTCATGTCACTCTCAGACCTGAGAAGTTGGCAATGACAAGTTACTTCCAAAAATGTTGCCAAGAAAACTCCAGGGATTCCCCAGGAGTCAGTGACTCAAAAGCACACACAGATATACAAAATGTTTAATTTAAAATTAATTTAAATTCAGTTTGTGCGATTGAAGAAGCAATTTATAGTATTTTATATACAAAGACACACAGTTAAAAATTATAAATTAGCAACTACCTATAGAGGAATCTAGAGACTGTACCCAAAGTTTGTGAATCTCTATGGTAGTCTAAAGAATATTGTAAGAAACAACTGTAGTTCAGTAGAGTTTCACATCCTTTGTAGCTACAGTTTATTAATTAATTAATTAATTAATTACATTTTTATGATGCCCAACTCCCAAAGAACTCTGGGCGGTTTACAACATGGATAGCAATAGCACTCAGATTTTATATACTGCTTATCAGAGCTTTACAACACTCC
>JANHGC010004276.1:29287-43019 GCA_027560395.1 Boaedon fuliginosus | reverse complement strand
CAGTGATTCTCAACCTTCCTAATGCCGCGACCCTTTAATACAGTTCCTCCTGTTGTGGTGACCCCCAACCATAAAGTTATTTGGGACCACATATGGGAATATAGGCGACCCCAGTGAAAGGATCGTTCGACCCCCAAAGGGGTCCCGACCCCCAGGTTGAGAACCACTGCTTTAGAGTCAATGGCAAAAAAAAATTAACTTCAATAAAACAGGATTGCAACGTCTCCCAAATTCTATAAAACTCCTAATACTTGACGAAATTGGATAGAGGTAATCCTCGATTTATAATCACAACTGAGCCCAAAATTTAGGATGCTAAGTGAGAAAGTTGTTAAATGAGTTTTGCCCCATTTTACAACCTTTCTTGCTATAGTTGTTAAGTGAATTGTTCCAATTGTTAAGTTAGTAACAGGGTTACTAACTGAATCTAGCTTCCCATTGACTTTGCTTGTCCGTCATTATGAATCAGTTGCCAAGCATCCAAATTTTAATCATATGACCTTTCGGATGCTGCAATGGTCATAAGTGTGAAAAATGGTCATAAGTCACTTTTTTCAGTTGTGTTGTAACTTTGAATGGTCACTAAATGAACTGTTGTAAGTTGAGGACTATCATTTTAGACACCCTTAATGTTTTAAGATATTAAAAAATACTTAGAAATAAACCATTTTCAGAGATTACATTTTCTGCATAATACGCTCCAATTGTATAAGATATAATAATTAATAATAATTTATTGAATTTATACCCCACCTCTCTTCACCCAAAGGGAACTCGAGGCGGCATAAACTGTGTAGTAAGCCAAGTATAACAAAATATACTAAAAAATGAACCAATGATAGTATTATATGCATGATATAATACTATAAAATAGATGGTGAGATTTGTTTTAGGAAAAAATTATTTTCTATAACTATTTATAACACTGAATACTGGGAACACAGGACAATTGAAAAATCTCTCCCTTTTTAATTTCTTTGTTTTTGCCTGATTTTTTAAAATGTAAATAGATATCACAATTGCCATTTGTCCATAGCACACAATTGTAATAGAAAAAAATTACAAGCTGACTTTTTTTGTTGCTGATCCTTAGTCAAATATTTGTACAAGATTCCAAAGTAGACATACCTGTTGCCTATTACTGGGCATATATGGAAGCATAGTTGAAACATGAAACATTATTTCATAATCTTTATAGGTTGTATAAAGAGAATGAGTTCCGGTTGAATCAGCTGCAAAGAAATTCCAAAAATGAGTACATAAATATAGACATAAAAGTACACTTTCTTCAAGTGAATGTTTGTTTGTTTGTTTGTTTGTTTGTTTGTTTGTTTAAATTTATACCCCGCCTCATTTCCCCAATCAGTGGGAATATTATTTCCCATGCTAAACTTTTTTCAACCCATATAGCCTACTTGGTATATGGTCATTGCTAGCAGGTCACTGCTGGCATGTAAAAGTAAGAAAGGTAAAAGTTTTCCTGTCCAGTCATGTGAGACTCCAAGGTATGGTGCTTATCTCCATTTCTTGGCCGAGGGAGCCAGCATTGTCTGAAGACATTTCCGTGATCATGTGGACAGCATGACTGTATGCTGACGTGCACAACACTATTACCTTCCACCAAAGTGGTACCTATTTATCTACTCACAGTGGCATGATTTAGAACTGCTAGGGGGCAGGAACTGAGGCAAGGAACAGGAGCTCACCCCATTGTACAATGCTAGGGTCTCAAACCCAGGCTGTCAGCTTTCCAACTGACAAGCTTAGTATCTTTAACCTCTGAACCATCATGCCCCCTCCAGTAAAAATAACTTGCTGTTAATTAAATACAAACCCTTTGAAACAATGTCCAAAGACATCAGCCCTTCTCTATATTAGAAGCAATATTCTTACTTCCCACTTTTTTTTGCTTTATATCTTTATATCTTAAGGTTGCACATCATAAAACAATTGGCACTTATAATGACAGACCACAAAGGGAGATGAAGCATTTAAGTCCAAAATGATGGTTGCAGGGCATTACAAACAGCCTGTTCTGCAGAACAGCGGGGCAGGGGGGAGAGACCCTGGAATTTACATGCACTACTTTAACAAAAAATAATGCAATCTTTCATTACCGTTTTTACATTTTATTGCATTTTTTCATTGCCACTTACTTTTATTATCTAATTGTGCTCGGTATTTACTAAATCCTTTGAGTCGTACTCTTTGACCCAGAAGGTCAAGAAATTCTTCAAAAGCAGGACCTGCTGTCTCATTATTATACATCTCTTCCTCCGTGCTCTGGCCTGCTTTGCAATATAATATTCCAATCTTGTGCTGAAAACTTAGCTGAAATCAGGGAAAAAATAATCAGCAGTAAATATTTTCCCATTTTCCATCCAATCCACTTTTCATCATATTAAAAAAATGTAGTGTGCGTGTGTGCGTGTTTGTGTGTGTGTAAAATATTTTTAAATAATGAAATGGCAAATTAGATGTTTTAAACTATGAAGTACAGAATAACAACAGCATCTTCTATTTTTGGATGACCAAAGCAAGCCCAATGTTGCAAATTAACTTTGAAAGACTTTTCCATTTACAAGTTGTCCATCAGACTTTTATTCTTCTCCCCTTACAGCCATATTATCCAGAATTTTCATTATGAACATGCATAGAAAAGATTAGTTATTTGAGCTTTCCAGCTTTGATTGAAACTAAATGAAAGATACTTCTCTCTAGTCCCAACATAATGATCTGTGGATTGTTTTATAATCCACAGGGAAAGATCCTCATTCCCTAAGAAAAGTATGTGAGGAAGTTTTTTGCCAGGAAATAAGTCTGTGCCTGAAGAAAAAAAAATCCAACGATACACAACTAACTTATACATCAAGTAAAGGCAAGTTTAATTATTTTATTTTATTTAAATTTATAGTTCGAGATGGTTGGGACAATACTCTTAATCAGTGTGGAAATGAAATGCGGTAATGGAATAGATCTGCCAAGCAAATAACTTACTTTTAGTTAACCTAAAAACCTATTAATCTGATATAAAATAGGGCCAGCATAAGCAACTATCACAGCAACTGCAATCATCTGGTTAAATGAACATGCAATGAGTTTGTTGTAGGCAGTCATTTGTGAATAAAGTAATATACAAATAGAATATTCTTTATATAAAAGATGTTATTACTAAAAACTTCAAAGAATTTAATGACTCCAAAAATTTATAATCATTAAGAGTTGTTTTTTTCATTTATTCACTACTTAAAATCCTTCTATTTGATACATTCCTTGTTGTACTAATAGTTATTTTTTATTTTCCTAATTATTTGAAGAATATTGTGGGGGCGGGGCGGTCTTTCCTCTCACTTAAGAATAATTTTCTGTATTGTCAAACTCATTGTGCTTACCGGTAGTTCTGATAGTCATCAAATCTTAAAGCATGTATAAACTACCATCAGTATAAAAAAATAGTAATTGTTTTACAGACATCACAATAAACTCACCCTATTTCCTCCTCATTCTTATTGATTTGTTGACAGTGTATAATTCCAATGTTCATACATCAGCTATTTTATGATCACATTAAATGCATTCAATTTTAACTAAACTTATATGAATTAAATCAAATGTAATTTTATTCTGACCTTAAAGCCACAGAAAATTATCTCAGCCTGGAAAAAGATATGTCCTTCTTTATACATGAGCATTTCTACAAAACTGATACAATTTAGATGGTTAAATAAATGTTCTATCAATGAAGTAGGGAAATTAAAACAATGGTTTCATTTTTTCCATTTGTGTGTGTGTACTGTATATATACATATATACAGACACACATATATATTTACATGATATGCACACATACGCAGTTTACTTCAAATAAATAAATATGCCTTTTAAAGTCAGATCTGCTGCATTAGACCAGACAATCTCACCTTTATTCACTCTGAATTTAAAGTATATATTCATTTCATTGCTCATGCAGTGTTAACTTGTTAGATAGTCCCAATTAAGAATTTCAGTTGTTTGAGCCACCACATTTCCCACATCAGTAGGAAGATTAGTATTGCGAATAAAATGTGCTAATTATAATTAGAAAAGGAAAATTGGAAAAGGTGAAAGACTAGTAAGACAATAATTTTCTCCTTTTATGTAATTTGATGCTCTTAGCACAATGCTTTTTGAATCTGCTCGCTTGACTATTGCAAAAATCCTTTCTACTATGCTATTTATCTAACAAAAGTCACTGCAGTAAAAAACTTCAGTTCCTCAAACAGGTAAGATCAGAATCTCAAATCTCTATTTCTGAAAAGGAAATAGCACATTGGTATACTAAAAGAAATTCAATATCTACCCCTTGTTCATCCAGCTTAAGTAGCTGTTCAGACACTTTGGGTGAGTTGGAAGCTTGTCTCAGGCACTGAATATTCAGTTCTGGTATTGCATATCCCAATACTTCCTTAAGAGGTAAGCCTCGTGCTGTGCCGTGTCTAGCAGTAGACGGAATGGCATCTTCTAAAATGGCTCCACGCAGTGTTGTAAGCTGTAGCAACAGAAAAATATATTGTAATATGTTTAATATGAATGCAGTCTTTAGCAACTAACAGTGTGGATACACTGATGCTTAATTCGTGATGTGAAACCAGTTGAAATCAATGGTATGTGCAGGGGACCAAAACAACCAAAATGGTGACCAAGGCATTGTGATATCAATCCCAGTCCCTTGTGCATGTGTGCAAAGTCAGTCCACATTCAGAGAGTTTGACCACAGTTTTACGATTGCCTATTTTGACTTCCACCCATCCCCTCTTAACAATAGCAGTAGCATTAGCACTTATGACTTATATAGTGCTTTATAGTGCTTTACAGTCCTCTCTTAGCAAATCAGAGTCAGCATATTTCTCCCAACAATCTGGGTCCTCATGGAAGACTGAGTTAACTATGAGACAGTGAGGATCAAACTTCTGGCTGTGGACAGAGATCGCCTGCAATACTACACTCTAATCACTGTGCCAACATGGCTCCTTGGTGGAAAGCCATTGATTGAAACAAAATATATATACTGTATATACATTTTTAAAAAGAAGATAAAATATATACAGTATATGATTCAACTGCCTATATCGATTCTGAACTTGTAATTACTACTTTTGGTTAACTTTTCCACTGCTTAACATTCTGGAAAAGAGAGTATATTTTCAGCAGCATTACTTTCATACTCAATTATAATGCCATTATGTTTTACTCAGTCCCCTGAATAAAGCAGGGAAGCTGTGGCTCTCTTGCAATATTTCAACTTTCTTCAGATTCAGGTACTGTGGGCATTAATCGTGGATATTAGAAGTTGCTGTTCAAATCTGGAGGACAAGAAATTTTCCACTCCATTTTAAATAAATTGCATAAATTTTATCAACAAACTGTCTGCAGAAGCCTACTTGAAAGTTCAGCTCTCTGATATGGTCTAAAGTTTAAATTTATATAACTTCCAAAGTGAGACAGGACAAAAGAGAATCTATTAATAAAGAGATTCTAGAACTTTACATTGCACTGCAATTCTTACAGTTATGGTGTAACACTTTTGGATTAAGCACCAAGGTTAATCCAAATAATTAAATTCTTCATCTCCAACCTCCTAGATGATAAAAAACTTTTGATTTTTAAGCCTTCCCTGCAATATTTCTGCCTCAATATCCTTTGTCTTTCATGCTATGTACTTGGATTCAATAGTGGTATTTCCAATGTATTACAAGACAATTAGTTTGTCTCGCTCTCCCAAACATGTGTATTATATAAAATAGAGTGGGTTATGATTATACAGATTCAAAGGTATATATTTTTGAAATTCTTTTAATCTTGAAGCATAACAATATTTTTCTGCAAGATCTATACTTTGACTTGTTGCAGGATATAAAGAACAAGCAGGATCATGTATGGCAGAGCTGTCAAACCCACGACCCGTATGCATCATGGGCCGTATGCATCATGCACTGGCCATGCTCACAGCCGGTTTAGCAAAGGGGAGGGAAATCGCAACATGTCACGTGACAACGCTGTAACGACGCGTGTTTGACACCCTGGAGAGCTTTGTGGAATAAGGAAGTAGGTAAATTTTTATTTACTTTAAAAGCATTTATAAACCACTCTATCATTAAGAAATTATTGGTGAGGTATTATCACTTAAGAAGTCCAAGAGGGATCTTGATGGTAATTGGGGACTCATAAGAACATAAGAAGTGCTTGTTAATTCACACTGACTTGTGTTAGACAATAGTCAATTGGATTCATTCAACAAGTTCAGACTTGTACAAGAAGATAATAAACCTTCCTAGAAGCTAGCAGTTAAGCTATGCTACTTTCATTCAGGTAGTTGTAAACAGATATGAACTTTGATATCTTCATGGATTTTTCCAGGTATTCTAACCCGATGTATTCAAGAAAGGGAAATGTATAGTTTAATTATTACTTGTATAATAACCAAAATTAAATCATTTTATGAGGTCTGAATCTCTCTGCATTTAGCTTCAATAGATGACTCTTGAATTCTAACACTGGGAAAAAAAGAGCAAATTTCTGTTCAAATTCCCATACCAAATAGAGTTTTGGGAGAATTATGTCTCACTTCTAAGAATGATCTGTTAAGAGAGTAGTTATGATAATGATGGATAAGTGAGGCTGGCACAAGAAAGCTTCATTCTGATAACTAAAAAAGGAGCAATTGGAAAGAACAGAATAAACAACTACACTTAATTTAGAAGTTAGCTGGTTCACAATACTGCTACTAAGTTGGGTCATCTCCAGAATGAAAAATAACTCCCTGCAAGGTCTAATGTTGTCAACCTTGATTTTATAAGTATTTAAAAGTCAGTCTCAAACATCTGCATTTCATTTCACTTTTGTGTTGTTTTCCTAGAAATATATCTATGTGTGAAAGACAGCATTATTACTGAGGACCTTACATTTTACAAAGGCTCTTCATGAGGCCTATGATAAATCGGAAATTTTCTAGGACTATGAATGAAACTTTTTTTTTACCAAAATTAATTTGCTGGTTTTCAAAAGCTACATTTAACATGTAAAACTTATTTTTTAAGAAATGCATATAGTTTAAGAAAAGTGGTACTTCAAATATCCTTCCTTTTCACTTTAATAAAACGCCTAGTTCCATTTTTAAACTTCACAAATAAACTGATATTCAACAACATTGTATTTAAAAATAGAAATTGGCATCCTTCACTTACTTCCCTCTCTTAATTTTTTCCAAGCCAGTTCTTCTTCCAAATACTCTTCCCAAGTCTGTTTATAGTTCTATAATCCTCTTTACAGTTATACTTAGCTTCTGCATATTTGCTTGATTCTATTTTCTCCATCTGTTTGACTTTGGAAAATGTTAACTATTCCCTACAGCTCTTTCCCTTAGTTGCTAAAACTGATAAAGAAAGGAATTTCTGAATTAAGAACTGCTAAGTTCTAGTATGTTTTGGTACTTTAAGAACCATTACACTCCATCAATGAATTTATTCCCAAAATTATTAAACATACTATTATGAGAAAAGTCCAAATAAATAGTATTAAAATCAGTATATATACATGCAGACATATAAGATTGCATTATAAACTGTAACTACCACTCCACTAAAGTATGAAAACCTGAAATTGATACAAACATATCTCACACACACTATATAAACTATGACTTGTTTACTCAATTTTATTTGAACTGAGAAGATAAAAGATAATGATAAAATCTGACTACAGAAGATCAGTATTAAAAGGAGCAAATGCATGAGAAGGATTAGAATGAAAAGGCCATTGTTGTCTTGCACACTAAACTGTGCAATGAACACTGATCTGACACTACATAAAATGGACGAAAGCATGAAATGCATTGTTAAAGAATCCACAGGTAGAAACACATATATGTACATTTGTCTCTGCATTATAAAATATTCAAATAATATGTATCAGATAAATCTATTTGAAAGATAATTGATTAGAGTTCATTTGCCTAAATAGCTTTCACTGAGAGCAGTTCTTCATATCCTGCTTTCCATAGGTTTCTCCAAAATGTGGACAGATAGGAGTCCATTATCTCAATTATTTATATTTATGATCAGAAGCCTAACCTGAGCAGAAAAGATTACTCAGAATGCTATGGGGCTAGCCGAATTGTTTAAAGAAAAGACCTGCATCACACTTAATAACAGCAAAAAGTTTTTTTAAAAAATCTTACCCATCTGCTCAAAATACAGCAATACGAAACAAGATGTAGCAATAGCACTTAGACTTATATTCCACTTTACAGTGCTTTACAACCCTCTCTAAGTGGTTTTACAGAGTCAGTATATTGTCCCCAACAATCTGGGTCCTCATTTTATCCACCTTGGAAAGATGGAAGGCTGAGACAACCTTGAGCCTGGAGAGATTTGATCTGCCAAATTGCAAGCAGCCGGCAGTCAGCAGAAGTAGTCTGCAGTACTGTACTCTAACTACTGTGCTATCGAGGCTCTTAACAAACACAGATGGTACCTTTACACTAAAATACCAAGCAAGCAAGCAAGAAAATATTTTATGGTTTTATATGAAACAATTCCTTATATCTTTTGACAGATAAACGTATTATCCTGGACTGGCATCTTTTCCAAATGAGGGTTTCACTCTAATTTATCTATGAAATAAGCATGAAGGCATGTTAATAGAATATGTGTGTACACAGATCAGTATTTCCAACCATCCTTGGGAACTAATGTGCAGAAAGACAAAATAAAGCCAATGTAATGATACTTTCTCCAGCCATCATAGATCTTTCAGAGAACATATTTAATTCATCCAGTTATCTACATGTGGAACCATACAGTCCACATGAAGGAATATAAAGTGAATATGTAATTAAAAAGTTCTATAAAAATCTGTTTCTCTTTTACATCTCAATTCTGAAGCACTGTGGAAAGCCTACCTCACTTGTTCTGAACACTATACGATGGTTGAATTGTGAACCTTCTTTTTCTTTTCCTTCTTCAAACTTCTCCCTTCGAATGCTGACTGCTACAGGTCCTAAATTTTCATCTGTTCCAAAGTAGTTTTGATGCTCTGTAATGTATAAATAAGGTAAAATAATCATGAAACATTAGTCTGACAGATTCCTCTTTATATCACAAATGAAAATCACTGGTTGATATTAGATTATCCTTCCTTATATTTTTCTGTTACTGATACCAACTTTATTTCTATGATTTTTATACCTAAAAGAATGATGAAACATTCAAGTGAGAACATCTACACAATACTATTTTCAGCTAAACTCTGATTAAACAAAGATACCATTTTTTGCCTGATATTTTTAATTAATATATCGCAATAGTTTAAATTATTCTAAAATCAGTGAAACTTGTATGGGGAGGAAAACACCCCCTTTTTAAAAAGAAAAAAGTAAGAAAGTAATGATCTTCAATTCACAATAGGCAAAATTCATACATATAGACATATTTTAAATGTCATTAACTTAAACATCGTAAGAATTAATTATCCACAAAAGCCAATACTATTAGAATGTGCTTTTGGGATTGTATCTACAATATATAAAATGGATTTTTACCTATATTCTTCATTAATACACTTAATACAAGTGTATTAATTTATCAAATATACTTCATGATTTACAATTTGCTTATCAACATTAGCCAATGGCTAGATGGCTGAGCAAGATAGGAGCTGTAGCTAAAAAAACCTGAAAGTCATCATGTTGGGGAATATTAGAACCATAGCACTGTATGTTTAGGACCAGAAGATAAGATAGTTTTGTAATAGAACCTGTAGTTTCTCACCAAATTCTCACTACATTTGGTGATGTTAGGCACGTGTGATGGAATGTACTAGTTTGGATTCCGAGGAGGGAGGAGGTGCATTCCAGAGAAAGAAGCGGATAGCTTGTGTGAGAGAAAAAGGGTGAAAACAACCACTCCATAATGGTTTTCAGACTATATGCTTGATGTAGATAGTAGAATGTTTCAGTTTGGCAAGATTATGTCTATAGGTGTGGAAATTAACTTGGAAGAATCAACATTTTGGCCTATTTTTATGGTTTTGGGACCCTGACGTCAAACGATCTTTCAAAGGAACTGAAGGTATGTTTTGCCCCACCACACAGGCCAGTTTAAAAAAGCCAGCATTATATGTACCAATCTTATTCTGCTAGAAAAAAGTTTAAGGAGAATTTAATTATTTTTTATTGATTTTTCTTTGTTTATTGTTTTTGTCCTTTTATTCATCACATTAAATTATATTAGTTGATTTATATTAAGACAGCAACCATAAAAATCTGTTTAATGACTAACATCAATAAATACAGCCCCCGTTTTGGAAGTTTGGGAAACTTAATTGTTACACAATTTATTCTAGGAATAATTCTTCTCATTATATAAGGCTAATGAAAATTAAGACAATGGATTATAAAAATCCATTTAGTGTTATGATTCAACAGAGCTTTGACTTCCAAATACCAAAACTATATAAAACGGGAACCCACTGATTCAAATATGAGTGCACTAAAACGTAATTGTTCTCTCCAGGAACTCTCCCTCAGTTACTCATTCAACTCATTAACAAAGATATGCGGGAAAGGAACAGAATCATTTTCTCTCAACTCTACCATTCTCTCAAATCCAAGCATGTTCTCTCACCCTTAAAAAAAATATCCTCATTGATCCCCATTCATAATAATTTGTCTGTATTCTTTATAGCAGGAAGAAATTTCAAGAGTTTTCTATAAAAGCAGGCAATTGCTCCCATCATGAAATTCCTCTTGGAAGTTACAATATTTTTCTACAAAAATGGCAGGTTTTACCCATATGGTACACTGTCATAATCACAATGCCTATTTTCTCCATGTAAATAAATGTCTAACTTTCAATACTAAAAAGTATACAACTGGAGCACAATTGCAATATTGAGAACCAACGTGTCTCCTTCTCCTTTTTTCTCCCCCCTCGTGTATGACTGAGTGAATGGATGAGTTTTGTGTTTTTATTATATAGGAAACTGTGGTTTATTGTATGTTTTTGCCGCCTCGAGTTCCCCCGAGAGGGATGAAGAGAGGCGGGATATAAATCTAATAAATAAATAAATAAATAAAATAAATAATTTAAAGTCAGCAAAGGCTGCATCAAGAAGACTCTGGATCTTTCACTATCTTGAGCTTCATTTAATGCTAATAAGAAGTGCAGAGCTTTTCAAACTATATTTTCCAAATCTGGGTTTTTAAGATGCCTGTAATTTTGTTACTTCAAGATAGAATGTGATGAAATTCACAGCATTAACAGCCCCTATAGTGGCATATATCTATGCTGGGGGTTTTTTGCAAAAAGAAAGGGGAAACCTGTCACTGATGGACTGATATTTATGTATGTATGTATGTATGTATGTATGTATGTATGTATGTATGTATGTATGTATGTTTATACCCCGCCGCTCTTCCCCGGTCAAGGGGAACTCAAAGTGGCTTACAACAATTAAAAACAGTACAATAAAACAACCGTTAAAGAATACAATATATTTTAAAAATTTACAATAAAATCATACACTAACCAATCATCATTCATCCAAGGGGGGTATTAGTTCCAAGCCCAACAGAGCCAGGTTTTAGTGGCCCTGAGGAAGGCTAACAGTTCGGAGTGGTTCTGATCTTCATGGGTAGTTGGTTCCAGCATCAGTGTGGAACAATCCACTGGACCGAGCAGGGGGGAACTTCCACAGCCACTCAGTCTTGTCAGGGTTGAGCCTGTTGGTCTCCATCCAGATCCTCACAGCCTCCAGGCACCGGGACATCACCTCCATGGCATCACTAGTTCAGCCGGGGGCAGAGATGTACAATTGGGTATCATCAGTGTACTGATGGTACCCTTCCCGGTGCCGTCAAATGATCTCACCCAACGGTTTCATGTATATGTTAAATAGGAGAGGGGAGAGAACCGAACCCTGAGACACTCTGCAAGGCAGAGGTCATCTGCTGCCCCCCTACTAACACCGACAGGGTACGGGCCGAGAGATAGGAGGTGAACCACCATAAAACGGTGCCACTCACTCCCAATCCCTCAAGCCATCCCAGAAAGATACCATGGTCAATGGTATCGAAAGCTGCTGGGGTCAAGAAGCACCAGGACAGAGGGAACTCCCCTGTCCCGGGCCAACCAGAGATCATCTGCTGGTGCGAGCAATGCCGTCTCAGTGCTGTACCCAGGCCTGAAGCCTGACTGCAAAGGATCCAGATGATCAGCTTCCTTCAAGGTACATAGGAGTTGAAGCGCCATCACCTTCTCAATAACCTTCCCTAAAAAGGGAAGGTTGGAGACCAGACAAAAGTTGTTCAAGACAGTTGGGTCCAGGGAAGGCTTCTTGAGGAGGGATCTCACAACCACCTCCTTCAAGCAGGTTGGAAGCACCCCTCACTCAAAGAAGTATTGATAATCCTCTGGAGCCAACTGCTTGTTACCTCTTGGCTAGCCGAAACCAGCCAGGAGGGATATTAATATTTGCTATCTTGTACATGTTTGACAAACAAATAAAATAAATAAAAATAAAAAATAAGGTGAATATAAATAGTTTAAGTAACCTGAAGTTGAAAATAAGCATACAACATGGAAGTTTTCAATACTCTGAAGAGATTTTAGCTGAAAATTAAGATAGCATGAGTTTTTCCAGTTTAGAGAGGACCACAAAAGGATTTCTGAACTCTATCAGATGAATTGAGAAGTGTTCACCAAATGAAGTACTAAAAATTCATTCATCAGCCAAAACATGTTTATATACAGTGTTGGACCTTGTAAATATATTCTGGGAAAACCCTGATACATTACTTATTCTCTCCCTATTCAACGATAACGGTAGACTGGGCATTCCTTAAGATTTTATCCCTCATGGCAAACTTTATAATACATAGTCAAGGCATATCAGGTGTATTGAAAGGAGATGCTGGAACACAATTGACACACTCATTTTCTAGCTATCAATCTTTCAACAGGGATAAAAAAGTGCTCCTATAATAGGAACAGCTGACCATATTCATCTTCTTCTGGAATTCCTACCATACATAAACTGAGATTCTAAGAATGTGACTTTATCATGAAGGATCTTAAGATCCTTTAAAAAGTTACTAGAGTATTAACAGACTTTCCATCAGCTGATACATTCAGTCTAATACTATTTTGAATATCTTTTAAATACACTCCACTTTTTATAAAAGCATGCCTTTCTTCATTTCACCAGCTGTCATGGAGATGGTGTAGCTAAGCTTTTGAGTGCTAGCCAAGCAATCAAAAGACCCTCTTCAGTGATAAAACCGAGGATAATCATCTGTTCTTGGTTCTAATGGTAGCAATTAAATAATTATCAAACTAATAAATCTGCGGGGAGTATGCTGTTGCCTATCTGATTACATCTTGGCCACAAGTTACTCTTATTTGATGGGAATCTTTTGTTGAGAACTGTGTCAGCTGCAGATTGATCAAATAGATCTGCCTTTAGTCTTTACTTATTTATTTGAAAGAGTTTCGGTGGCGCAGTGGTTAAATGCAGCACTGCAGCCTCTGATGACTTGTTCAGCAGGTTGTCAGATCGAAGCCCAGCAGGCTCAAGGTTGACTCAGACTTCCATTCTTTCTAAGGTTGGTGAAATGAAAGCCCAGATTGTTGGGGGCAATAAGCTGACTCTGTAACTGCTTGGAGAGTGTTGTAAAGCTCTGATAAGCAGTATATAA
>JANHGC010004275.1:9642-22578 GCA_027560395.1 Boaedon fuliginosus | reverse complement strand
AATCTGGGTCCTCATTTCACCGACCTTAGAAAGGATGGAAGGCTGAGTCAACCCTGAGCCTGGTGAGATTCGATCTGTCAACCTGCTGAACAAGTCAGCAGAGACTGCAGGGCTGCATTTAACCACTGCAGCCTCCTTAAGCCAGAAATGCTCTCCGCGTTACAGCCACCACCACCACCACCTGTCATGAATGAGGGTGGCAGCATTTAACAGATGTCAAAGACGTATTAGACTCCTGTGTAAACTGAGGGAAACTCTAGTACTCGGCTGCATGGAAAGACACCCCTCCTTCCACACCGAATAGGTGGATGCCGAGCACATTCAAGTGGCCAAACTCATCAGATGTTTCCACAACCAACATCCTGACAAACCAAAGTGACTCACTTCCCAACTGTATGTTTTCTTCCTTTCTCTCCTCTGCACGACTAACATCCCTGTTCAGGGGGAGCGGCACGTCAGGTTCACCATCTTCTGCTTGGCACCTCACTGGTGTCCAGCCATCAAAGGAGTAAGGGGGAGAATGGGTGGGGGACAATTGGTCAATAAACCTATGTGCATTTTGTGTGGGAATTCAGGAGGGAGAATGACAGATGAAGAAAAGCAGATCCGGTCTTCAAGGCCATTTGCTCCGAGTGTGGAAAGTTACTAGCCCAAATGCTTCAGCATTTCCAAAAACATCTTGACAGCATTGGCTAGATTTGGACTGGTCATGGGGAGGAATGGGAATGAAGGAATGAAGGAAATAGTTTTAAATTCATGCACAGGAAACTCAGATTCTGCCTGACTTTACGGCAACCAGCATCTCTTAGTAAAAGTACTTTTCACTTCAACCAAATGAAGTTGAGGGTTTTTCTTCCCTAAGGGATCAGACTGGGGCAGGTCTGACACTTTCCCACTGAAGTTGTGCCTATTGATCTACTTGCTTTTGCATGTTATGGAACTGCTAGGAGGGCAAGAGCTGGAGTGAATAACAGGAGCTCACCATGTTGCGTGGTACTCAGGTCTCGAACCCAGGCTGTCAGCTTTCCAGCTGACAAGCTCAGCATCTTTAATGGATGAGCCATTGCACCTCCACTGGACATGTAGGAAATCTTATTTATTATTTATTTTATTTATTTATTTGATTTATATCCTACCTCTCTTCACCCGTTGGGGAACTCGAGGTGGCAAAAACAATACATTAAAAAAAGACATAGGCCTATATAATAAAATTAAAACCATACTCACTCAATCAGACATACAGGAGGGTGGCGGGGGGACAGATGGTTAAGTCCAAGCCTGCCTGCAAAGCCAGATCTTCACTGCCTTGCGAAATGTGAGCAGTCTGGAGATGGTCCTGATCCCCGCGGGGAGCGAGTTCCAAAGGGACGGGGCCACCACAGAGAAGGCCCTCGCCCGCGGCCCCACCAGTTGACACTGCCTGACTGACAGTAAATACGTTTATTGTCTGTTAGTAAATACGTATAGCTTTAATCTGTTAGTAAACACCGTATGTATAGCTTTAGAAAGCATTTCAAGGTTAAACCTAAAAAAATATTGTTTTATGAACTGATGTTCTTAAGTTCACGCCAGCACAAAATTGATTTTAGATTGTAAATTCATCAAATTGTATGCGAAAAGGCAAGTTATTTATCAATAACCAAGAGCCCCCAGTTCTGTTCTTACCAAAACTTATAAGAGATAGTCATCAGTAGTGGCAGTTACACACTTTTCATCAAGAAATCAGATCTAAAATAAACAATAGGATCAAACAGCTACATGTTTGAAATGCCCCATCTCTCCCGCCCTCCGCAAATGCCTTCCATAGTAGAGCATTGTTTTCTGTAACAATGATGCCTTCAGTAGGAAAGAAAGTCTATCAAAGAAGCTTATTAAATAGTTATTGATGTAATTGTTGTTGTAATCATTATTATTACATTCCACTCTGGGCAGTAATGAATTGGGGAAAATAAATCCCTTCAATTCTCATGTTCTCCATTTCATTTGTTTTTTTCCAAGTCCTGCTGAAATTACTGTAGCAAAACGTAACAATTGCAATGAAATATGGATTTTTAAATGCGTGTATTTATTTTTCCCTTGACAATGTATTTGAAGCTTTGCGTAAAACGTCTGTCATTAGACTGTTGTCATCGCTCCTTCTTATTTTCAGATGCTCCAATAATACTTCTGCTCTTGCCACAGTAACCACTATATTAGGTCACTTATGTGTGGGTTCAGCCGGCCCATGGCAATTGCTATCAGTTACCATCACTTCCTTCCTCAATTTTTCCTCTGAGAATTACTGAGCCGCCATAAAAATTACATTATTTTTACAGTGTAGAAGGATTGCTAAGCTTTTGCCTTTTTTGATTAATTTCATGCCTGACTCAGTCAGAGATTAGGCCCTGACACAGGTTATAATTAAATATTGAAATCATGAAGTGCAAGAATGTTTAATTTTTAAAATATGAGTTTTAATTTACCTCATACAGAGAATAGCTCTGGTCACCTGCAGAGATGCATTACACAGTACATTGCCTAATGTAGGATGCCTGAATAAGGCTGAGCATACAGTTAAAGTAAACTAATGCAATTTATAGAACAGCAGTCAAATATTTATCCAGTTGATGAAGCAGACTTTATGTGAAACTCAGACAATAATTAAAGAGAAGACTGGCTTAAAACATGCTTATTCCAGAATTCACAAATATGTTACATCCAAGCATCCTTCTTTACCTTCTGATAATCTCCCTTCACATTATAAAACAATCTTATCCTTGGGGTTTTTTCCTCACACGTAATGTAAATATTTATTGGCATTTGCTTTATTTCTGAAATGTTGCCCTTTGGATTGCCAAAAATATTAATTGGCCCTTGACTGGAAAATAGCGTAAGTTAGTAAAAGGTCTTTCTATGGAATTGTTATTAACATTGTCCTTGAGTCACCATTATGGAGATTAAGAAAAGATTTTATAGAATAGATCCATTGCAACAAAATGCTCCACAACAGCTCATAATGACTCACCTGATTTCAATACGTTTCATCATAATGAAAAATGGCTAAATTAATGGGCTAGTTAAAAAAAAATTCCAGTGTTTCTTCAGTCCTTCAACATGAATGGAAATGAGCTGAATCAATCTGAAATTGCAATAAAGGGCTAAGAGAGTTTTCTCCTCTTAATATAGATATTTTCAAGATCTCTGTATTGCAAAATAACATTGATGATTCCTGCACTTATTAATCTAGAAGTAGATCCCATTCAGTGCAATATGGCTGTTAATGTGACAGGCGCTTCAAGTACCTGAAGAACTGCACCATCTCTATTTAATGCAAAGCAAAACTGAGAACTTATTTGCGAAATAATAGTCCTTACCGCTGACCTTAAGTAATTAATTAAAGCTCTGATTATCATTATGATTATATAACACACTTATATTGTCTATAAAGTTGTGCGTGCGTGTTGTAAAATCTTAGTTTTCATGGTGGCCAATAAATGAAGCAAGCTTCAAGCCACCTAGTTCAACTTTTTTTTAATGTTATTGTTTTATTATTTTCATATTTTAAAAAGAAACATATAACCAGAAACATACAAAACATAAGCATTTGCAATTCTGAGAATAGATACCAGGTTGGGATTGGCTGATCTAGCCATCAGGAACCGGGTAAATGTTAGTCTGATGGGAAAATACAATATTCATTCACATGTACAGGTTAACAGTAAGCCACCTAATTTCCATCTTTCTCTACCCCATTAGGTGGGCAGCACAGTCACATCCCATGACAGCAATACTTGGTGCCACTTTCTTCATGTTGCTCATGTCTCAGTGTCCCCACTTAGGCAATAAATAGCATAAGAAGCAGCAGGCCTGACATCTGTCACACACATAAGTCACAGTGTTTGCATCATCAATATGATATTATGCTCTTTTTATCATTTGCCCTCACTTGCCTCCTGCAGATGTCCATGTAAGTGTCAGCTGTCATGTCTGCTACACAAATGGGATTAATAATGTTGGATCATCTTGTAGACTGTCATACTGGACAGCTTCTTAGCTACTATCCTGATTTTGCCAACATTATGGTAGATTTGATCTACATAATTCAGCAGGCTAGCCTTTTTTTTATAAGTTCTGAAAAATTGCAAATTTTAAAAATGCCTGTCCTTACAATCTCCTGCCTTTGCTCTTCCCCTTTGGATAGACACGGTGCTAGTCAACAGTGGCCATCCCAACAGTATTTCTTTATGAACCCTTCTTCCCAAAAGAAAAAAGTTAAAACTTTTGACACATAAGGTATATGTCAGTCATTATTAAAACTATTCATTCTTCGGCTCAATGAATGAAGAGCCTGGCCACCTCTTTTTTTAAAAAAAAACCAAAAACAAATGGGCTCTTTTTCAAAGGGAATTGAGAATCCAGGGATTACAGTTTATCCAGCAAGGCAAGTTACCACCCCCCCCTTTGCAGGGGCCCCTTCTTCCATCCCACCTTTTATGGAGCTTGCTTGCAATTCTAATCAAGATGGAAGAGGGTCTTATAAGGACGTACCTTTTGGATTGGCATGAGAGACCAACGGGAGATGCTGGCATCGGAAGGGTTTGCCTCTCATTGTCCTTAAAGATGATGGAGCCCGTTTTGCTTTGCGAGGGTTTCCCTTCGGGGATTTTAGCGGTGCATAGAATTTTTAATGGAAGAATATCTTTTCCCAATCAAAATTATTTAAGATGGCCTTACTTATTTGGCATGCATCAGAGAACATCAAATTATTTACATGGGACATAATGACAGCCACTGATGTTCTTCATTCAAGCTTCCTAAATAGGTAAAAGTCTTTATATGTAAAAAGAGGTGCTTCTTATAAATACAGGAAATTTTTCAATAAAATTTGACCACTATTTAGGTAACCACAGGCCTATTTTGCATTAGCCCAGGATCATATACATGAAACCTAAGTGTGAGTAATGCAAAATCATTACTCTGATGTAAATAAGGATCATTTTATGCAATCGGTCAGCTTTTCAATAGGATGTTTGATAATGAAATGTTTCTCTAGAAGATGCTATGGGGATTAGCTATTTTAATAAAGCAACATAGGTAATTTTATCTGGTATTTTACTAAATGTCCGATTTTGAATTTTAAAAAATTAGGAATTCTATATTTGAAAAGACACCCTAGAGTTTGATTCTGTTGTAATGATGATTAATGGAACACTTAAGCAGTATTTTATTACACTTTATTAAAAAAAAAGGCTACATGAATCTTCCCATTTCTTCTTTGGGGTATGAGCAAAACCAAGATGATCCATGGTAACTCCTTCAAAAGTGTATCTATAATTTGGGAGATATCATTGTTACTTATTCTGTCCAAGTAGCCCTTAATAATGGAGATATTAAACTATCCATTGGGGTTTCTGATACCCCAGTTTCCACCACTGTGTCCTTCCTCTGGTCAGCAATATAAAGTCTTTACACATTGAGCTTTTCATAACTTTGCCTATTAAAGCAAATAAAATATTTTCCAACAGAACATTTTTATTGATTCACAGCACATGTATTGTGAATATTTACACATTTACCCCTCTGGATATTCACCAGGTATTTTTGCATTTGGGAATAGTTTGACAGCTCCATTGACTTCCAAGAAGAAGACATTCTGTATTTCTACACAGACTATTCTAACTGCCATTGTTAACAACCAGGTTGCCCAATTTTATGCAGTAATAAAAATTTTGGTGAGCAGTGTTTGATACGTCTCCAATCAGCAGTAATAGGGATACGTAGGCCATAAATGACATCAGCTACTCGTGGCTGTCACTTCCAGTGAGGCTGGCAGGTGAGAGGCTATTTCTCACTAGTTATTTCATTGCCCAGCTTGTTTTGCTGTACGTACCATATTTAGAACCACTTTTGGAAAACAAAAAACTATTTTGGTGTACACCTCTTGAAAACACAGCTGATGGCTCTCCTTTGGAGATTGGCAGGTTTTGCTTGAACTGCAGCTGAATATAGTAAACATTTCCTCCGTAACACGATTAAATGAAGACAGTGTGATTTTTATAGCAAATGTTTTCAACAGGTATTATTAGCCTGATAATCTTAATAATGTAATATTTAAATGTGTCTTACAGTATTAGATATTGCTAAAACTGGTGGATCCATGACCACTTGGTATTTGTGTCTCCAAAAGACACAAATATTGTTGTCAGGCTAGGGGCATTGAGCCAAACTCGGGGCAAACTTCCGAGATCCCATTTAGCAAAGCCACTTTATATATTTTGGAGAAAGTAATGACGTTCAGACAACAGCATCAAAAGAGTTACTCATTAACTGTGAAATCTAAAATTACTGACTTGCATGATGGATCACTCCTTATCACTTCCTATATTGCTTTGATCCCTCAAATCTAAAATCCTTTATTTCTGCAGTTTTTTCCCTTTGCCCTTAGTTCTTCTTTGAAGCAGAAAAGGCTGAGAATGAGCATCTAGAAGAAAATTCCATTTCTTTCATTATGGAGTTCCTTATTGATACATACACACACATAACACATTTTTTTCTTCTTATTTGGAATCTTTAAATGAGACCAAATTCCTGTGTGACTATGATTGCTGGTGGAACTATTACCTTACTTATGCAAATTACCGGAGTTCATGGCAAGCTTGACATTTACAGAATTAATGAACTAAATAATTAAGTGACTTGGTAAGCGAATTGGTAAACCAGAACTATTAATTTTCTAATGAATTCCTTACTATGACTTAAATAATAATTTTTGCATAATTTTAAAAGATGACAGTGATGAAACACTGGAATGGAAAAATCCATTATATAAGGAATGTTACTTTTATAAATCTGTCCTTATCTCTTTTTTTATTGAATTTGTTCTCATCCTGCATTTGGAAAAGTGACGAAGAGCCTTCAACAGATCAGTCGTTGAGGGGTTTTTCTTATGGAGACAGAGTGGTTTGGGATCATTTACCCCTTCACCCAAACCACTTCCTAAAATGAATAATTAGAATCCAACTGTAATTTCATAAATCCATTTTTCATGGTGCGCATCACATATTTTCAAGTTTTCCCAGAGCCAGTGAGTTAACCAGGCAAATAAAATGGTTCCTCTGTAGCTTTTCCACATAGAAATAATTCTCTAATTTTCATGTCATTTTGTCTCAGTACTCACAGACTTTTCTGTAGCTCCATAACTAAATAGATGTTAGAGCAGGTTGAATTCAATGTTCCCCATTATCTCTTTAAGTGGCCATTGATTTTTGATTCTTCTATTTCAGATGGCTATATTTTCAGTATCTGAACAATTACCTAAAAATTAACCACCCAGGGTTGCACTGGTATTTATTAACCCTGATACATGACGAAGAAGATAGACCGGGATCATTTACTTAACAAATGCTAATAGCTGCTATGCTATGCTATGCTATGCTATGCATCCTGAAACAGCAGCATTGCTGGAATCAATCAAGATTGTGAACGATGGTGTATTATCTGTGTTCTTTATGCACTAGGAAAAGAAAGCTGGTAGAATTTCCAAAATTTCATTTTTGCCCCTGCTAGATGTGGCTACTTTTTCCTTTTTGTGGTTTATTTTGAAAACAAAGAAGCTAGACGTTTAACGATGAACACCAGAGCTGCGGCAAACATTAACATGTCCAATTCTAAAAATTCAATTCTTGTCCCTTTTTTCTCCACTGTGTGTGAGATTTTTCTTACAAGGAATTCATGTTATTGGATGGTGTTAATCACTTGAGATTGATCCATAATAAGAGCAACTCCTTCCCAATTGATAAAAAAGTATCTGGAGGAGATGAAGGCACCAATTCCTTTGTGCAAAAGAAGTAGATTTGTACAAATCATGGCACTGCTGTACACTGTTTCATAAAGCTGAATAAGACAAACTTCCTATTGGGTTTGTAGTTTTTTTAAAAAAAATATAATATCAGTTTTCTAGAAAGGTATCTAAAGTTTTTCAATGTGCCGTACATTTGTTAAGTGCCCACCTTTGATCATGATCTCATGAATTACTATTGAAAATGAATAAGGAGGATACGAACTTAAGCTGCAAAGCACTTCAGATATAACATTATGCTTGATCAATGAGAAAACATTTGAAGTAAAGGACTAAAGTTTATGATGGCTTACAGTTTGAAGGAAGTTTTTATAAAATGATATATTATTGGTATTTAACACTTGATAAATTATCAAAGATGTATAAAGGGATATCAAAAAAGAGCTGAAAATATGATGTGAGTGGATCAATGTGAAAGTATCTTTTATCACCTTTGGTGGAGTTGTAGCAATGCTAGGAAATCCGTACTTTGATTCCGGCTGATATTAAACACTGACGTGCAAATAAAACCCTAAGTTTTTCTTTAAAATATTGTAGGTATGCAGATTGAAAGGAAACATGGGGTTGTGTTCTTGTGTATGATAATATGGCAGTAAAAAGGCTTCTACATGCACAGAGATGGAAAGATATGCAAATTCCTACAAGAGAATTTGTTTGACCTCTGGTCCGGGTGGGTGTGGCCAGGGTGGGCGTGGCCAGAGTAGGCGTGGCTAGCTTGACATCACTTGTGTCAGGGGCACCTGTGATGGCTGTGGGGATCCAATGTCTCCAGTATGGGGCTCCGTTTTTGGCTGCATCGGCCTCCTGGAGTGCTCTGCCAGTGAAAACAGAAATCAGGAGGCTTCCGAGCTCCATTTTCTCTGGCAGAGGCACTGCAGCCCCGTGGACCTTGACACCCCTGCTCTAAACCATCAACCAGCAGAGCTCAGCCCAGCAGCTACTGAAGAGCTGAGCAATAAGAAAGATATGAGAAGCCCTAACAATTTATTTATTTATTTATTTATTACATTTTTATGCCACCCAACTCCCGAAGGACTCTGGGCGGCTTACAATAGAGATAGCAATAGTACTCAGATTTCATATACTGCTTATCAGAGCTTTACAATACTCCCCAAGCATTTACAGAGTCAGCCTCTTGCCCCGTAACAATCTGGGTCATCATTTCACTGACCTTAGAAAGGATGGAAGGCTGAGTCAACCTTGACCCTGGTGGGATTTGATCTGACAACCTGCTGAACAAGTCAGCAGAGATAGGCTGTAGTGCTGCATTTAACCATTATGTCACCGAGGCTACTTTTCAGCTATTAATATCTTTTGAATGTCCAAGTTTTATAGCACTGGGTGAATTTTCTTTAGTCCTTAGTAAAAGAAGTTTTATACACAAGTTTAAAGACTTCATTTCTTTCTGGAATAAACAGCAAAAGTGTGATTAAAACTTTGAAATTGAAAAATTACAAATAGACTAAGGAGTCCAGATAAGTTAGAAATAAGGTTTTTAGAATTAACTATAAGAATATTCCCCATGGGGAAATGTTTTTGCTTTTAATCCTTAAAAAATAGACTTTAAAAATAGAAAGAGCACTTAGACTTTTATGCCACTTTACAGTGCTTTATAGCCCTCTCTAAGCGGTTTACAGAGTCAGCATATTGCTCCCAACAATCTGGGTCCTCATTTTTACCCACCTCGGAAGGATGGAAGGGTGACTCAACCTTGAGCCTGGTGAGATTTGAACTGCCAAATTGCAGGCAGCCAACAGTCAGCAGAAGTAGCTTGCAGTGCTGTATTCTAACCACTACACCACCATGGCTCTAGAGAGAACTAGAAGTAATTAAAGATTACAATTAAAGAAGAAGAACATTCAAACTTCCCAATATGGTATAAAGCAACATATTTTAACACTGGACATACTGAAGGATATTTTTGAATATTAGACTCAGAAGTTAGTTTTAAGAGTGTCTGCCTCTATAGGTAAACTGTGTTTAAAAGATGCTATGGAAGAGGAACAAGTATGACCTGACATAATTGAGACTGATTTGTTTTTTTTTTCCACAAAACTTTATTGAATTTCAAAATAATATAAAACATAACAGAAAAAAAATTGAAAGAGAAAACAGGGAGGGCAACAGGGAAAAAACAAAATCAGAGGGTGCAGACAAAAAAGGGGAAAAAATTTAGAAAAAGAAGAATTCCCAACTTTTTTTCATACAGATACAAACATGAAATAGAATGTCTTTTGACCTAAAATAAATCATACTACATAGTACTTCTGTAGTCATAAACAGTGTGAGTCATCAGATCTCAGGGTTAAAACTTCATTTCTTTCAGGTTCAAGCAAAAATTCCAGGTACAATTTTTTAGGTACAAACCAAGCTAGACAAAATATTTCCTTTAATCAGAACAGTCACTTTCACCATCTCCATTAACCTCACTATCCATTCTTCCATTGTTGGTATTTGTCACCATCTCTGCACATAAAGAAACCTTCCTGTTGATAACTTTTTTAAGAACCAAGTTACATTTTTTTTTCAATTTGTCCATCAAACCTAGAAGAAAAACCTCTGATTTCAGTTTGAGAATTCTCTGAAGTAAAATACATATCTAATCAGAGGATTTCTTAGCTTCCTTTCGTGTCCATCAAAGATGATAAAAGGTACCTTCAAATTGCTTACATTTCCAACATACATTTGACAACATACTTCATTCTGTATATCTTTGACAATTAATCCTGTGTTAAATGTCAGCAAGACATCATTTTTTTAAAAAAAGTTTTCTTTCAAATTATAATTCAGTATAAATTTCAATCCTTTACTCCAGGGTTGTTGAACTCAAGGCCTGGGGACCAGATCCATCCTGTGGGGTGCTTAGAACTGGCCCACAGGGCTGCCCTGGAAACAGGATGGCCAGGTGAAGGATGGCCTGTGGTGCCTCTGCCAGAGAAAATGGAGTTTGGGCCATGGGCAGTCCTTCCCAGCTCTGTTTTCACTGACAGAGTGCTTGGGCCACCATAGGTGCCTCCAATATAAGTGACATCGAGCTGGCCACACTCACCTTAGCCACATCCAGCCCAGCCCCCTGAGGTCAAACACAACCCTGATGCGGCCCTCGATGAAACCAAGTTTGACACCCCTGCTTTACTTCAATATATTTTCCCATTGATCAAACATTATGTTGTGTCTATTTTTTTGTGCCTTTAATCGTCCAATCTTTAACACATTCATCAACCATATTCATTTTCAACACTAATTTATACATCTTAGCAATGACATGTTCATCACTAGTATAGAAATCATTTCACTTTTCTCATCCATAAAATAGTATTTTTCTTGTCCAGTTTAAATCTCTCTGTTAACTGAGCATAGGAAAATCATTGACAAATAAGGAACTTCCTTTTCAATTTTTTTTAGTTTTAGTTTTAGTTTTGTGCACAGCTGTTGAATCAGAGTGTTTTCAGAATACCACGAAGATTTTGAAGGTGATCCCGCGCAGAGCGCTCTTGACAGCCGATCGGGAAGCGCGTCCACAAAGTGGGTAACCAGCGAACCGGGAGAAACCGATCCCTGGTGGTGTGATCAGAATCTCTCAAGACCTCCCAAGATATAAATGCTTCTTAAGGATGCAGAGAGATATCTCATAGAATCATACCCAACCCTAAGTTACATTTTAGCTTCACACAGAATCCATACACAATCAGACAATTATATGATTGTGGTTTATGCCATGCTCCTGTGGAGGCCAAGCTATATAAAATATCCCATGGGAATATCAGGGCTAAACTCCTTGATGAGTTAAATAAAGATAAAGATTACCTCAAGCTGGGTTCAACTTTTGGTAGACAGAGGGACTCATCTGTGTTATTAGTTACTCAAAGAATATCCATATTTACTGACCAAATAAATCCAATTAATTGCCTTCCTTGTAAAGGAGATTTAAGTAGAAAATATTTCTTTGCCTCTTTGAGATATTCTCAGCAGCTCTAAGCTAACTCTTCCATTTTAAAGAT
Source organism: Boaedon fuliginosus (assembly GCA_027560395.1). Taxonomy (NCBI): domain Eukaryota; kingdom Metazoa; phylum Chordata; class Lepidosauria; order Squamata; family Lamprophiidae; genus Boaedon; species Boaedon fuliginosus. Next base: position 10,740 of record JANHGC010004275.1, on the reverse strand, counting down.
AATTGGAGGAAACTAATTTTTCATTGAGGTAAATCGAACACTTAATATCAGTTGTTATATTGTTCCTTGCTCCTTTTTTATTCTATGTGGTGGCCCAGTGGAGATAGGCGATTCTCATGTAATGAAGTATATAACAAAATTTCATAAAACAAGGAGTTTGGGGGATGGATGGATTACAACTCCCTTCCCTGCATGATAACCTGGATTTGGATCAAACTATCGTGTCAGCATTCTAAAGGAAAAATCAGGAAGGCAGCCGAGCAGTACATATTTAGTTTATCATGCAGTTTAGCTTTGATTCTTCTTTCTTGGTATGCTCACAGAGTATGGACACAGTCAATTTCAGCCCATATTATTGTATAAACAGATAGAGCAAACCAAATCAAAGCAGCAGTTTTCTGTAGTGCCATCTTAATAAGCTGAACCTGCCATAATCCAGGCCAATCTTCCATATTTTGATACCTTAACCAATGAACTGGAACTACAGTTCTTAGGACTGGGCCTGCTGGAAGGAATGTGAAGCATTGCACCCATCTACAAAGAAAGATTGCTATGGACCGACCGTGCAGCTTCCATCGGAAGCCAGAGGGACCAATTTAGAAATAGGCAAAGAAAAGCTTACCTTAATATCTGCTTGGACTTATTACAAATCATGTCCCCTTTTTCTCTCCCCGTGTCTTGCAGCTGCTATCTCACCCACCCTTGTTAACGTATTACTGTGCATTCAGCTAGGGAGTACCAGCAACGAAGCGGAAAATTATTGGAGGCCTTCATAGACAGCTCCATTTCTGGAAGGCAGCAGCTGCAAGGCTTCATATCCATAATCACCAATGCTGTGTGCATCTGAAAAGCTGTAAGTATCTGTGCAGTGTTGACTTCCAGAGAGATTGGGGAGATGGCTGCTGACGAGACATGCTAAACTGTGTCACAATGGGTGCATTCAAGGCAACCAACGAAAACAATGTTTGGACCAGTTTCCTAAATCATGGTCCTTCCCCCTCCCCTCCCCTCCCCTTCTTTCCTCTTTCCTTTCCTTTCCTTTCCTTTCCTTTCCTTTCCTTTCCTTTCCTTTCCTTTCCTTTCCTTTCCTTTCCTTTC
>JANHGC010004274.1:49064-59164 GCA_027560395.1 Boaedon fuliginosus | reverse complement strand
TCCCCTTCTGTGTTGATCACTGGCATGAGAGAATACAGGGTTTAGTGGACAGATAAAACCTTTGATGGACATATGTATTTTGGCTATCAGGTAAGGGTTTGGTAAGGATATCAGTGATTTGTTCTTTGGTTGGTAGATATTCAATTGATCAACCAATTGCTTGACATTGTTGAACCTGATGTCAATGTGTCTGGATCTCTGACTACAGCAATTGTATCTGAAATTTGAACTGTTGCAGTGTTGTCCTCAAACATTTGGATAGGATGGATTGGGTATTTCCACAAACTAGTTATGAGGGAGTCAACCAGGTCATTTACTTATGTCAGACTTTCAGGCATACTCCACCTCAGTAGTGGAAGTGGAAACAAATATTTGTTGGCTTACGTGCCAATAAATGGGACAACCATTGAGCTATAGTGCAAATCCAGATGTGCTACACCTGGAGTCAGTATCGTCAGCCCAATCTGCATGTATGTAACAGTTCAGTTGGGCTTTATCCTTCTTATTGGGTTCAATCAAGAGGACCATTTCCTTTGAACCATTCAAATATCTCAGTATATGTTTGATGGTCAGCCAATGGAAATGAGTATGTTTGTCTGAGTGTCTGAACACTAAATTGACACTCAGAATGATGTCCAGACAGGACCAAGTGCTGATGTACAGCGAAGATCCTATCACCAATTTGTAGAAGATGAAATGCCTTTCGGTGCCTTTGCTGGCATCTTATCGGGTTCCATTCACCCTCTTTTTTGCCTGGTTCGCTGCAAGCTGGACTTTCTTTTTTCTTTTGACCAATCTGGTTATTATTTGGTCTCTTTTTCAGCCAGAAAGCCTTTTGGCCTTCTTTGTGGACTGGGCATCTTTGCCCAGGGAGGTTGAGGACTCAACCATCCTCTGCTACCAATTGTTAATGTTTTGGATCTTTGTGTTCACCCCTGGCAATAAGATGCAGAGTCAGAAGCTTTGTCTAATCATTGTCTATTTATTTTCAGAATACAACATCATCGTCAGAACAAGGTAAAAGCGAGTGGGAAAAAAGCATGGAAGGAAGGAGGTAAGAACCTTTTAGAACCTTTGTTCATTGCCCTCCTCTTCCTGCAGTCAGGAAGAGCTTTATGGCACCCTGGGTTTTTCCACCCAGGCTGTGTTGGAGCATGGCAGTGAACAGCACCCTGCCCAATGTTCCATCTGACATAAAATGGAAGATGTTTTAAAATCTCCCAAGGATCAAACAGCTCATTTAATGCATTTTCCTCCAAATGATGTGTGGCACAAAATTCAATAATATAATTTGCTCTGCTTTGACAGTCAAACTCTAATCTTCCTCAATAACAAGGCAGCTAAATGATGGTGTCCTTATAGCTTTGATATGGGACCTCTTCCAGCAGCAGTTGAAAGGAGATGTGGATGGGCCCTTGTGGATTGTTTTGCTCCATCTCTGAGAGTTAACCAGCCAGCCTCAGCTAACTATTTCTAAAGAAGGAAAAGCCACTGGTGAACAGAAATTTCTATTAAATTGCTGTTCCAAAGCAAGCTGACAAAGCATTAAGATTATTGGTTACATGGATTTTGCTTCTACTGTGCAGATGGGGTATTATGAAAGTGGGGACATGCTGGTAGCACCCCGGTTATCATGCTGAGAATTTCTGCCCCTTCTTCCCTTATAATATATTGACAGATGCTCTTCTCTACCTACCATATGCTGGTTTCCCTTACAGTGCTGAAGCCTCTCTGCTAAAAAAAAATAAAATCAAGTCTAATTGCCCTACAATTTGTCATCAGCATCTCAAAAATGAATTTCAGCTGTTCTGAAGCATGAAGTAGCCACTATGCTCTGCATGAGGCTCTGATGTTCATGTGCAACCATTTATATGCATGCATTGTGTATATAATGAGGGGCAGTTTGGTATAGTGGTGAAGGCATCAGGTTAGAAAATGGAAGGCTATGAGTCTTAGGCATAAAGCCATTTGGGTGCCATGGGCCAGTTATTCTGTTAGCCTTAGGAAGGAGATAATGACAAACCATTTTTAAAAATCCCTTCTCAAGAAAACTTCAAGGACTAGTTAAGGCAATCGCCAGAAGTCAAACAAAATGGTTCAGAGAATGGATATTTACTTTCACCTCTCCCACTGACATTACATTTTTGAACGATGCTAAATCCTATTGCAGGACATAAAGATTATTCTGACATTTTTCTCCCCTGTAGTTAACATAGTGACCGGCTGTAGGCTGAAGGTGTATATCAGTCCAGTACCTGATATTTTTTTAAGGTAAACAATGCTGCACTTCAATAATTAGATGGCCTAGACATTGATATTTGAACAAAGATTTTTTTAACATTTACCGGTATATTTTATTGTGTTTTATTAATCTAGGTCAAATGTTAATATATATTGTTACTCCATGTATGATATGCCGTAGGCTAAATAAATCTCCCCCTTTTCATTAAGGATGATAAAATATAATTTGTTTCTAAAGTTTCTTGCCCAGGAGAAGAGAATGGTTGTGAAATTCTCACAGACAGTTCTTGCTCTTGTTTAATAAGATGGCAGAGAGTCTGTGGGTAAATGAATGCCCTGTCTTTGTGCAGTCTTTCTCCAGCAGTCAGTTTCCAACATTTCAATTAAATCCCAAAGGAAGACATAGTGAGGGAACTCCCTTGTGGCATCTTCAGTCAAAGAAATGTTGACTGCCCAGGACTCTTCAGAATGATAGATTAATTTGAGAAAGCATCAGTGCTACCATCCACCATAACCTCCCACAAAAACAAACAAATAACAAGTTTGAAAACACCACTATTAGCAGATCGAAACAAAATACATTCCCAAGCACCATGAGTAAATGTAGAGGATGGGTGAGGGAAAGGGGGAAAGCTCTGAGACATGCAATACTACCAAATCATACAACCCACATTTAAGAAAACAAACTTAATCACAATTAGAAAAACAAATAGGGGATAGAAAAATACAGCCAGTTGGATCCAACAGCATGCCTTCACATGATAGGAAAATAAAGTTGCAAGTTGTCATCTTGGCATATAAAATGTGTATTTTAGTTTTACAAATCGTGCTGTCAGTAGGCCGGCTGTGTGAACAAATGAAAGGAAAATTTGATCCTTCTTTTTCCCAATGTGATCTCTAGGGAGATTCCTTTGAAGCTGATTTTTATTAGAAAAGGAAAAGAAAAAAATGGATGCTGTTTATGTTTCAAAAGCCAAAAAATGCAGATATACTGTAGCTCTCAAATCATGTGGAATATCCACTGAGATTAAAAGGGAAATGTTTGTTGCTTTTTGAAGTTTTCTTTTGGATTAGCCTTTGGTTCATCCTTTATCCAAGTAGTATTATTCCCTACCTTTAGCATAACTTTATTTTCCTGGTATTCCTTCAGACAGCAGCTTAATCCACCTGCTTCCCAATCACCTCTCAAGTTCTGCTCCTATTGGGAAGCATAACTTTTTGGAAAGGTGCATTCAGTTTATTGCTTGTTTATGAGTTCACCAGTGCAATTGTGCAAATTGAGCTTTTATTAAAGAAGAGGGAGGTTGGGAAGAAGTAAGGAAAACCGAAGCTTGCCACTGCAGAGAGAAAAGGGTTAGATAAAATGAAAACATGCCAAAATCTATTTAAAAATAGAGAGGAGCTATAATAAACTGGAATTAAAAGTGACAACAGGACTTATTAGGATGGTTGCTTACCCGGTGACTGCAGAATTTTATACTAAAAAGAAGATACTAACTGCAAGAATAATTAAATAAGCAACAAAATGTTTCCTATAGAATTTGCATATATATTTCATACCATTGGTAGGATAAAAAAGTATAAATTGGTAGTGATAATGGAGGAGGTGATGATGATGATGAATCCAGAATAAATGATGTTAGGTCCAGTTAGTTAATTACATTTTAATATTTCTTGTCCAACCCTAACCTGATGTTCATGGTGCCAATGTCCTCATGGACGTATCCCTGATTTCCCTTCAATCCCCTTATCCCATTCTAACTTCTACAATTCTGAAAACTGGAGGAAGAAAGCTGCAGTGTGGAAAATTTTAAAAAGTACCAGCATCCGGTACAATATTTGTTTCCCTGAGACCCTTGGGTCTTCATCACAGATCCCAAAGATGTTATAAAAATGATGAGGGGCTACCGCCCAAATACTAAAAAAAAATGGCCATGTGCCACATAACTGGTCTTTGGTCATGGTGGGAAGGAAAAGCTTGCTAAGGAGGTTGGCTAGTAGCAATCCTATCAGTTTAACCTCTGAGTGCTTTGTAATTCTCCCACCCCCCATCCCGCATACTATCTAGCCACCATTTATGGAAGGAACAAGCCCTCTGTAGGACAGCCATTTTTATTGAGTGCCTATAACATGTTTTCAAAATGTCAGATATGCCTACTGGCCCTCAAAGATTGGTAAGCTCTAAAAAATAATAGAATTTTATAGCATTAATAGAAAAGAGGTGAACAGGTATGAACAGTCACAAGTAAATTATTGCCTTTTTTGAAACAGATTCTGTCATACCACAGTTTCATTGACCTGAGAAATTGAGGCTGCAACTGTAAACATACTTACTAAGAAATGGGTTCTACTAAGCTTAATAGAATTTATTCCTGAGTAAACCCAGTTTAGGTGGGTTCATATTTTTTTCACATGTATAGTTGATTATTTGGGGACCACTGAGTACCTTTTGAATTTTAAGAATATGTTGTGGGCTAGAGGGTAGTGTTTTCCCATTCATTAAGAAGGGCATCCATGGACATAGGCATATGCAGATGATGATGGTGATATGATTATGATATCATAATGCACACTCTTTCATTTTTGAATTGTTAACTTGTATTTTCCTTTATTACTTTTACAAATAACTTAAGGCTACAAGTATATCTAACATACCTTCCTCCTCCTATTTTCCCCACAACAACAACCTTGTTAGGATAAGGCTAACATTAGGATAAGTATAAGAATGGCTGGTGCAAAGTCACCCAGGTAACTTTGATGGTTAAGGTCTCCCACTTTCTAGCTTGTTAACCACTAACCACACCTACATCCTGACATTGCGTAAGGCAGACAGGTTGTGTTGTGATATCATGGCATGTTTTATCAGTTGTTGCCCCTAACCACACTCTGCAGTGTCTATGACATTGAGATAATCTATATCTATAAAAGAGAAGTATGGGTTTGTGAGTATGTGCCGAATAGGCTCTTCCATGCCTGCACCAATCTAGCCCAAATTTCCCAGGTACATACCTTGCACTTTCCAGATGAGCATTCGGGGGGTGTCACAAATGCCTTTAGGGGTTCTTTCCCCCCAAAAAAGGGTGTCGAAGTGGACCTCCCCCCGATATTTCACTGCCAAGCTCTACTGCACATGTGCAGAGGGCTACAGGCAATGCATGCAAATCGAATGCTCTCCAGCCAATAGAGGCAATGCATGCAAATCAAGCAAAGAACACTGGGAATTGTAGGCTGCAGCATTCCCTGCTCAGGCCCGACTATACCCAGGCAATGCTGGGTTATCAGATAGTCAGTTATAAAATACCAATTTACCAAAATGTTATCTGCTAACCCTCTATCCTCATTCTTTTTCTGTATAGATAGATCACATCCAAAGCACTGAGCTGTAAGTTGCCTATCATTTTTATTTTCTAAGAAAGCTTATGGGACCAACCTGAGGCTCAGAGGCATTGTTAGAATTAAAGATGATGTTCAAGAGTTTCCCATTTTAATTAAAAGAATGTTTTCAAGATGTACAATATTAGATGGGTCAGGAGATCTGACAGATACCAGGGGAATGTGGGCACATTACAAATTAAAACTTGATTTTCAATCAAGTGTGCGAATTATGTCCATTATAAAAGCTTAGTTAATAGGACTTAAGACTTTGATGCTCAGGAGGAGTTGTGGTTGTTGGAATGAATGTGTGATACTGTGGCCATATTTCCAAGTCAGCCAAAGAGATAGTTTTATTTCTGAGAAATTCTGCATGCAACCATTTCCACAACGGTTATAGACCAACTTGGGTTAATAATTAATGTCCCTCCAGAAATAATCAGCCAAAGGAACTCAGAAACATTCGTCTTTTTTCCCCATTATCCCATAGCTATCTGGACACAGCTTAAAACAGGTGAGTCATCTCAACATAGAAGGGGAGCTGGGCATATCAAATAAAAACTATATTAAGATAGGGTATTTAACAAAGTAAATCTGTGAGTAAGAGTTGAAATAATATATTGCCGGATGAAATGTTCCCTTTCAGTTCTCAGGGCACTTCATTCTATTCTGTTCCATTTGAACAGACGTCATTCCTTGCAGACCAAGATGTTCAGACTATGTTAAATTGTTTGGGATATCCTTTCAGCTTCTAGTCCCAAAGATATTTTTTCTCTTTCTGCAGACCTTGAGGTTTTCCCAACCTTCCCTTTCATGCAGTCTGAGCGTAGATTTGGAAGTAATAATAGATTTGATTAGATCATATAGAAGAAGCACCTGGTGCCAGCATGCGTGTATGAATGAAGATGGAAACTGGAAACTCAGAGGATGAGTAGGGAAACTGAGATACTTTCCCAGAGCTTTCTTATCCATCATTTATTAATGGCAACATCAAATGATGACTTGCATGTCTGAATGAGCAATAAGATTAGAAATTCTGACTCATCTCTGTTGCTTCACAGTGAATCCATTTGCACATGCAGCCATGAATGACTGAGTAGCTAAACTAATGAGAAAACTTCTTGAAGTGGCAAATGTGCACAGCCACTTGTTATTTCTGAGGGCACCCACCCTTACACCAGTGCCACTCAAGATTCCACTACTGTTCCCATCATCCTCAGCCATTAAGGCCCTGAGCCAACATATACCATATTATATACATGTTGTTTGCCTCATTTTAGAGTTATAGAATTGCAAGTCCTTGTTTATATTTGCACTTAACTGCAATATATTTTCCTCTTTTCCAGGTGTAGAGAAGATGGTTTTGCTCAATAGCCGAGCTAATGTATTAGAGTCAGAGCCTTGAACTAAAGGATATCTAGGTTCAAATCCCTATTCAGCCATGAAAATCCCTGGATGGTTTTGTGGCATTCCCTTGACTTATAACCTATTTTACAAGGGGAAAAAAATTGTATGCAAGAAGACAGGTAGCTTGAGCGTCACAAGGAAAGGCTAGATAAACATGAAATACCCTGGGGCCTAAATATGGGATCCAATGCAACACCTCAGGCTCTGCTCTATCTTTGTCAAGCAAACTATAACACTTTCTGTGACTATTTGTCTCATAGCAGGCTGAATGTTTGGAGGCCAAAGGAAGAGGCGGGTTGGAATTGTGGGCTATGGACATCTAGGTAAGTAGCATTTCTTAACCATATTTGTCTTATTAGTCTCTCCATTCACTGAGTTTGCTGGTAGATAAGTTTTTGCTTTTATTATATGAGAACCTACTTCCAGCAAGATTGCCCAATATTTGTAAAAACATGGGTGTCTTTTTATTTCAAAAGCGATTTTAACAAATCAGTGTGTTTTCTAAAACATTTGAACTGGGATTTGGTAAAGATTTGTTGACTTTTACAAGCATTCTGAATGGAGTCTGGTTGGCCAATTTCTGCCAATCTCGTACGTACCACTTTTCCAGGAAAGATAGCAGGCGACTGCCCTTAATAGGGGCAAAGGAGGCAGTGGGTGGGTGATAGGGGAAGACAAGACTCCCTTGGGATGTGTCACATTTCTCACATACTGATAAGCTATTGGCAGCAAGAGTCACTAATTCCCATTCCCCACAGCACTGCTATAATTGGCCAAATGCTTTGGTTCTTCAGGGAAGAAAAGAGCAGGGCTGAGGGTGGGAATAAATTACCAAGGACTTTGCAGAAGCTTAAGTTATCTGTGCTAACCCTTAAAAACTTCAACTTTTTGCAGTGGTGAGAAGTGGATTAAAGGGTAGAATGTGTCCCTTAAATCTCTGCAAATGTTGGCCCCAGCCACTTAGTGTTATCATATCACCAGCCCTATCACCTGGAGACCATATAAAAACAGCTCAGCTGTTAGCTACTACAAAATTTTCCACTCCTGCATTAGAGACGGACAAATGGTTTTCTCCAAAGACTCATTCTCATATTTTTCAAACCCAGGCTTTTTCTTAGGTCTTGATTTTGACCTGGAGCAAATGCCAAAGTGTTCTTTCAGTTTTGATTAGTTTACTGTAACTGTCAGGATCTACTAACACACACACACACACACACACACACACACACAAACACTTCTAGTTTTTTCATTGATTTTTGCTTTGGGCTAATAAAACAAGCCTCTATCTTCCTGTACATATGCTTTTCCCCCCTAAGTACATAAGGTTTATTTTGCTGGATCAGAAAGAAGATTAATGTATTGCTCAGCATTCTGTTTCCAATGGTGGTCAAACAAATCTTTCCTGAAGCTCATAAAATACATCCATTGTACTAAGCTATAATGTGATTTGCTTGATTTGGCTTAGTGCTATATAAACCATGATTTATGCTTGGGCATACTATAGTTTACTGCATAAATCATGATTAGGCAAGTTATATCTTAACCTGACATCCATGAACTCAATCAGTGCATAAGAGGCACCCCAAATCATTGGAGGTTCTGAACAAAGAAAATTATTAACATGGAGTGACTTCCAGAACAAATCAAGGCAAAACTGTGGCAATTATGCCAGAATTTTATGGGGGTCTTTTTCTCCCACATCTGTAGTGTAACAGGTGCGTGAAAGATCACAATGGTGATCATTACTATTTCATTTTCAAACTTCAGGCCAGTATCTGACAGAACGAATCCAGGATGAAGGCATCCAACATGGGTTGGAGCTGGCTTTTGTTTGGAACCGGGATGCCAGTAAGATGGAGGGCACTGTACCAGTGGACCTGAGGTTGGGGAAGTTGACAGATTTTTCACAATGGTGAGCAGACAAGCCCTTTCACAGTTAATACAGGAAAAATGATTTATGATCATATTTCAGATCATTGCAACATCCCTATGGTGAAATGATTGCAACCTGGGTGCTTGGCCACTGGCCTACATTTATAATGGTTGAAAAAATGGAGGATCATGTGATCACTATTTTCAATCTTCCCAGCTGACTTCCAAAAAGCAAAGTTTGTAAGTTAAGGACTACTTATTTTGAGTTGAGAGCCACATTCCACCTTTGAGAAGTCTGCTTCAGCTATGCTTTAGTATAAAACTCAAATTGCATTTGATTTGAATAAAAATAAAACCAAGTAAATGTATTTAGTGTGAGTGCTTCCCACTTGTTTTGCAGTTAGAATTCAGTTATTAAGATGTTAAGCTCAAATTCAAGTTGTCTGTCAGCTCATTGAGTGATTTTGGAACAATCTTCATCTCTCAGCACAGCCTATCACATAGGATTTTTGTTATGGAAAAAATTGAGAAGGCAATTCTATGAATGGAGAAAAAGTGCAATATTATCTAATGAATTATAATCATCATATACTATACACTGTATGGATTATCTCTATAGAAACTGAGTTGAATTTTATTGAATGAATGTGTCTAGGTAGACATGCCTTCAATGGCCATATTTATTCTCAAATCATTTTTTCTCATTGGGAAGACATGTTCCCTATTGGCGTTCTTGCCAGGGGAAATTGATGACCTTCTATTGGCATTCAAAGGTATTTTTATTCAAACAGATACTTGGTTTTGTAAATTGACTGTTAGAACTATTGCAAACTAGGCAGAATTGCCTCACATTTATTTGTTCTGACTGACTGTGTTGATGTTTGACCCACCTATCTTTAGGTTTTGATCTTTGTCTTTTGCTTTGAATTTCAGTTTTCTTAGTTCCTTGAAAGATGAAATACAAACCTAATAAAAATGTATTCAGTAGAAAATCCCACATTCAAACATTAGCATTTCTATGCAGGACCAGGGAGGACACTTGACAACACCCCTGGAGTGCTGCTGTTGATCAAAGTGGTTTAGCGTTACCCATGGATGGGTTTCAAAAATTCCAGCAACCAGTTCTCTACCTGGTTGCTGGGTGGGTATGGCCATGGTGGGTGTGGCCTAGTCAGCCTCCTACCCCATGGTGCGGGAGAGGGGATTTT
>JANHGC010004273.1:56574-68786 GCA_027560395.1 Boaedon fuliginosus | reverse complement strand
CTTCCCAAAGCCTCCGTGCATGCCCTACACTTACCTGGCTAGTGGCTCCTGGTAGGGGAGGGGAGGGGTGGGGTGGACGGGGCCAGCCAGTCATTCTAAATACCGGTTCAGCAAACCAGATGTCAAATTAATATCCAGTTTGCCTGAACTGACCCAAACTGGCTAAAACCCACCCCTGATTCAGAGGCAGTATATGTTTGAATGGCATTTTGTTTTTTAGAAGAACAAGCCATGTCTTGTAAACTTCTTAGAAATACCTATCCGGCTAGTGCAAGTGCCGGTTTTATTTATTTATTTGCTTGCTTGCTTGTTTGTACATTTAATTATATTAAATGAACTCAATCTGATTAAATGAGATCCCCATGCAGATAGAAATTCCTTAACTAAATGATCAAAAGAAATCGTCATTCAATAACATGTGTTCTTACATTCCAAAAAACACTGGCGTACCTGGAAGGAAAAAAAAATAAGGCAGGAATTTTTCCTTTGTCATAATTTATTTATAAATATGCCAGAAAAGGAAATACGTATTTCTGCAGCAGGCAGCAGAGCTGCTCCTTTTGCATCAGATTTAAGTGTTGATGTCACTCTTTCTATAATTAGTGAATTCAAGGGGAGCCAATACAGTACAATACAGCAGATTTACATAGATAGCATCCCCGTGAATCAGAGAAAGAGTGTATTTAAAATTAGCTTTTAGCAAACTTGCCCTCCGAATTAAAATGCAGATTTTGAATTGATTCTGTACTCTCCTAGTTCCTAATATAGAGCCAAACAATATACTGATGGAGTCAATCAATAGGTTCTGGGAGGACTGAAGTTAAAAATTGTTAAGGGAAAAAAGGAAACGGTGAGATTATATCACATATTATGTGGAACTACAGTAAGATTTTGTGAGGGGAGGAGACTCTACCTTGGTTTTGTGGGGAGGGCAAATTCCTTATTTCAAAATCTATATTGGGGAATGCAAGGGAATGCTCTTCCGTGTCATTCATCTGTCATCTTTGAACTGAATCTTCAGGGCGTCAAGAAAATAGCACACATTTGAGTAAATGAAGTTTAATCAAACCATGCATTTGTTAAAGGGCCTGGCCTGGCTCCTTTATTTACTTCAGTTAGGCCAGCCAAATCTATAACAGCAAGATTATTGTTAGGTGTTTGGCTCTGATTTAAAAAAAAAAAGTTTGCTTACTAAACAGCGAAAAAACAAAGCTAGCGTGGGAATTACTTTCAGAGTGCTAAACACAGGGCTGGCAATGAATGAATTGCATTCGGTTTTGCTAGGCTAACCCTTGAAAGTGGTGTAGAATCATCTGGGCCAAAGGTGAGCTTGAGCCGATTTCCCAATCTGGTAATAGTCCGTCAGGTGAATCTGTGTCCTTTCTAGATAAGGTCCACCAAGTTCAGCGTTCTTTGTACCCATCCTGGGGAGGGAAAGCAAGTCCACAAGTGGACCATTAAAATTCTGAAATATACCCATCCTGCACTACCTTACTGATCTAGCCCATTGCTAACTACTGTTCTCCAATATCAATGGTTCTGCAGACCTTCTGGATGAGAAGACTATTCCCTATAATCTGCTACCTGAACCTTTCCAGGGCTTTTTGAAGACCTTGAAAACTGCAACCCTCAGAGACTCCAGAGCTTATTAGATCACTATTGCATGTAATAGTTAATACAACAAAGGAGGAAATCATGGCTGTAATCATATTAATTAGGTTGCATATTGATTACATTGAATTGCAACTCAAATATTGTCCCAGCCATATAGACTATAGTTTTTAGAGAAGACCCCCAGCATGCCACTCAGTAGCCAAATGGAACTTAGAAACTTGGCCTCTGAAAAGGTTTTGCACCCTGATATGGGCCCAGAGATGCTCTGTATTCCTTTGATTTAAAGTCTTTTGGGGTTCTATTGGTCCATTGGTTTTTTTTGTTTTGCTTGTTGAAGGAGCTTCTCTTTAGGTTCCTCCAAATGTGGACAGGTTGCAGTTATGGAATCAGGAGTCCTAGGCTGAGTGAGCTTTTATTATATACTCTGTTTTTTTTTCTCCCAGAGAATCTACTACCTTTCCTTGGAATTTTACATGGGCCGGACTTTGCAAAATACCATGATCAACCTAGGACTACAGAATGCCTGTGATGAGGCAATTTATCAGGTAAAGAAAGAAGGCTGCCAGTCATGTCCTTCTGAAGGTGAAAGTCACATTCTCTCTGATAAATTATCTATTTGGACACCTGTCTAATTGAGATGATGAGATGGTGGTTCTAGTTTTCACTAACAATAGCAATAGCACTTAGATTTATATACCGCTCCACAGTGCTTTACAGCCCTCTTTAAGTGGTTTTACAGAGTCAGTATATTGTCTTCCACAATCTGGCCTCTCATTTTACCATCCAAGAAGGCAGCCTTGCCCTGGTGAGAATCGAACTCCTGGAGTGAACAGTGAGTTAGCCTGCACTACTGCATTCTAACCCTGTGCCACCACAGCTCTTAGAGTTACACTAGATTACAGTCTAGCTGGAGGACACGGTGAAGTAAAGTTTTCTTGAGCACTGTTGATCAACACTCTCCTAGGCAGGAATAGAAGTAATATGGAGTATAGAAATTGTTACAGTAATAGCAATGGCAATAGCACTTAGACTTATATACCACTTCATAGTGTTTACAGCCTTCTCTAAGCAGTTTACAGAGTCAGCCTATTGCCCTCAACAATCTGGGTCCTCCTTTTACCCACCTCGGAAGGGTGGAAGGCTGAGTCAACCTTGAGCCTGGTGGGGTCCGAACTGCCGAACTGCTGGCAATTGGCATTCAGAAGGATTAGCCTGCAATATTGCATTCTAATCACTGCGCCACCACAGCCCAGACAGTAATAGTATATTAATGATAGCAAAGAACAGAATATAGGATAAAAGTAATAGGAAGCACTCACATACAGATTTGTTAAGTTTTCACATATCTCTTTCATATCTTTATATCGCAAAATAAAACATCTTCCCAGCCCTTATAGGAGATATAAAGGAGTCGCCAAGTTCAACGACATATAAGGAAGCCACCAAGGATCCAGTGCTTTTATGTATCTCTTGATTCTGAGTTAATACAATCGGCTGTGATTTAAAAAAGATCCCATGATGGGTACCCATGAGATTCATGCCAACTCAAATGTGGCATTTTCAATGGATGATGGATCCGCCATCATCTCTTGCTAGTGATCTTGCTAGCTAGGGCTGATTTCGGTTGAGGTTCAATAATGTCATCTCCATAGTTTCCCCCTTTAAGATCTAATCTTTTCTACGTTGGAAAATTCAAAAATTCCTACCAAAGTGGGATTCTGCTAGTCACAGGAAATGCAATCATGCTGGGCATCGAAGTTTAAATCAGAGCGAACGCTGCTCTTATTTTGGGAAGGAAGGTACTTATTTCCATTTGTATCACTTACGTACCTTGGAGCATCTCTTAACAACTCTAAGGCAGGGTTGGGCAATCCTGTTTCCTTAGCATGTGGCTTCTAGGTCCTCTTTTTGCGGCCCTCAGATACCACCAGCCATGATTACTGAAAACTGCTAGCAAAATTTCCTGTCATTTTCACTTGGGAAACAAATGAGAAATCCAATCTGAATTCTAGAACGGGCATCCAAAACAATTAAAACAAAAGCAGTGCTCCTTTCAGTTCTCTAAAAAAAAAATACTCTTCAAAAAATATTCCCCAACCTCCCCAAAATGTTAGCTGTAAACATATTATTATTATCCATCCCTGCTCTAAAAGGTGTAGTGTTCTTTTTTCTGTGAACTTGTGTGTGAGAGTATTTTTAATAACAGCTTTGTTAGAATGCTTGCTGGGTAGAATCTAACATTCCACATGAAAGAAATCTATGCAGGCTTGCTGTCTTTTTCTTCATGCCTCCAGGGTAGCCAGAAGAAAGATAGGGCCTCATGTTCATAGCAAGTCAGTTATGAAAACTTGCCTTGGTCACCAAATAACCAAAGAGGATACTGTGGTTTATAGAGTATTTCTGCAATAAGGTCTTCCGGGAAAATGACTATTTTCTCATTAAATTGACAGCAAATGAGCTTGACTGTCTCTAAGTGGCAACTCTTCCTAGCTCACATAGGGCAATATATGTTGCACATTGGCATCATACTGTGGTTCTTCTTTTATGATAAATCTAATCAGTTCTGAGAACTTCTTGTGATTTTGCAGATGTCCTCATTTTTTTGTAGATCTGTAGAAGAATTAAATCCAGTCTACATTTTCTTTCTTTTTTTCTTTTTCTGTTTGAATGCACTCTGGAGTTATTCCGTTATTTGTAATGAACCACTGTGTGAAGCAATGTTCTGAAGGAAACTTTGGAAATATGCAAGTGGTACATGCAGTTAAGCTATATTGCCTTGCAGAAATTTGACTAATCCACAATAAAGTTGCATTTCTCTTACAAGCCTTTTCCCATTTTAATCCCAGCCAACTGTGGTGAATTCCTTCAGAAGCCCTGTGCAGATCTCTGAACCTGATGCTATGAATAATTGAACAAGCTTGGACAACCTTAATGGCAAAAGCCTTTCTCATATTTTTATTTGTATTTATCCAATTTTGAAACTGTATTTATAGTAGTATAGTGTACACTATATACTATATTTATAGTCGTTCTTCCAGCCCTCTCTTGACTTTTAACACCCAAGCACAATTTTGATTGGATTTCATTTGTCTCTGTGTGGTGTATATTTTTTAGCTAGGGCTGGACATAGAAGAGCTGGAAGAGATTGAAGAAGATGCTGGCCTAGGCAATGGAGGTCTTGGCAGGCTGGCAGGTAAGCAGTCATTGCATAAACATACATACATTGTACATGCATCATTGCTAGGATCATTGCAATGGCTCATTGACAGCCTGTCCCTACTTTTGCTCTTCCTTTCAAGTCAAATTAAGATTGCAGCAGGGATGGACAAGACAAGTCATTTGTGAGTTTCATGACTCCCATGATGCATTCATGATCAGAGGTGGTGTTCAGCCAGTTCTGACAGGTTCGGGAGAACCGTAGCGATAATTTTGATTGGTTTGGAGAACCGGCAAATACCACCTCTGATTGGCCCCACCACTCTCCACCCCGCTCCTTCCAGGAGTCTTCACGCACCCCTATTTGGCTGCAAGGAGGCTTCAGGGTGGCTTTCTAGGCAAAAAAAACATGTGGGGGTGTGGTGGTCCATCCAGTCACATGACCACATACCAAGCCACGCCCACAGAACCAGTAGTAAAAAAATTTGAATCCCACCACCTTCTTCTCTACTTGTCTTCCAAATTTGGAAATAGTATTCCGTTTGAGCAATTGTAATGCTTTTGGAAAGAAGAGCTAAAATGTGTAATGATCTCTCTCTCGTTTTCTCTTTCTCTTTCTCTCCTTCCTCCTCCCTCTCCATCTACCCCCCCTCCGTCTTTCTCCTCCTCCATCTCTTTCTCTCTCTCTCTCCCCCCCTCTCTCTCTCTTTGAGTAGCACCTTTCAGTACCATGCCACTTAGGCAAAATGTTGCCCTCCAAGTGTGCCCTCCCCGGGCCCTGCTTTTAAGTTTTTAATAAAGCAGTGAAAGGTGTGTATGGTGGAATATTCTAACTTCTTGCCCTTCAGATTATGCTGGAGACATTTCTCCAGGGGCTCAACTCAGCACTGAAACTTCTACATCCCCCTAGATCTCTCCTTATTTCTCCCCACTCCCGTTAGATCACCCTAGAACCACTTTCTCCCCTAAATCCTTGGCTGAATGAAACTGTGTTGAGGTGTGGTGGACGCTGCCCAAGGAGCTGAGCCCAATTTTGTTTCCCTTCAACAGCCTGCTTCCTCGACTCCATGGCCACCCTTGGGCTTGCAGCCTACGGTTACGGAATACGCTACGAATACGGCATTTTCAACCAGAAGATCAGAGAAGGATGGCAGGTAACGACGAAGCCTTAAACAATTGGAGGTGCTTCCCATCCAACATTATCCCTCCAAGTGCTGGACAATAAGACAACTTTATGGCACATGAAGATTATAGAGATGCATATTTTCCTGGGTCTTTTATTTATTTTATCCCGCCTTTATTATTTTTATAAAAAAAACTCAAGCTGGCAAATATACCTAATACTCCTTCCTCCTATTTTTCCCAAAACAACAACCCTGTTAGGTGGGTTGGGCTGAGAGAGAGCGTGACTGGCCCAAAGTCACCATTCAGCTTCCATGCCTAATTCAGGACTAGGTCTCCAAGACGATTTTACGTACTTTTTATTAATCAAATTTATATAGCTGCCAATCTTATCAAAAGTGACTCGGGGTGGCACACAACAACTAGATCAAAACAACAAATGTAAAAACAATATAAAATGTAAAAATCCATATTAATCATAAACACCAAAGATGCAAACCACAGGCGAAGGGAGGATAAAAATGACCATCTCAACAATGGTAAAATCTTAAGCAAGATTTTGGTTTAAAAGCAGAAAATGATGTGCAAGCACATAAGTAAGCGAAATCATTCTGTCTGTTCTGTTGCATGAAGTGTTCTATGTTCTAACCTCTTAAGGTTCAGGAGTTTCCAAAATCAAAGAGTTCAAGATGCCCATATGAAGAGAAACAAGGGGGGAATGAATGCAGTTAACCCATCTAGAGCATCAAAGACTAAGAACTGCAGGTTAATAAAACGCCTAAGTAATAAATTATACTAGTTAAGATCCTAGAAAATCCAGTCTAGTATCTGAAGTACTTTCAGGGATGTTAAAATTTTTGTCATTTTGTCATTGGAAGTAGTTATAAAATGTCAACATGTTGGAATGAAGTTGAAATTTTTTATCTACCTGGCCTTTGTTGGCACAATATTTTTATTATTTTATTTTATTAGCCACCTTGCGTTCCTTCAGTTGGGGGAAGAAAGACGGGGTACAAATGTAAATAAATAAATAAATAAATAAATTATCTGGTGCTGTATTTGGTTGTGTTTGGTTTGGTTCTTCAGATTCTTTTTACGGTGGAATTTATTTTGGCTTTCTGTTGTAAGATGGATTTGTAAACTGTTGTATATATTTTGGTTAAAAATACCAAATGCCATCATACTGCAGCCAAATTCACTTCCTGCTCTATTTTTGTTCTTTTAAGGAAAACATTTATTCAAAGAACTATATAGAAAAGAGTAAACATTTAAGTAAAGTCTGAATTCCTGGATTGTGCAAATAAGAGAGGGAAAGCTGTGAAAGATTAGATTTGTGCTCTGTCTTTCTTTCAAAGGCTTCGAGGAAGTGGGTTAAGATAATGATTAACAAAAAAATAATGTGACGAGTAGATCACTAGGGTTTAGGTGAAAGGATTACAACACGGCATGCATTGACTAATTCTTGGTTCAGTGAGACACCTTTCCTCAGGTGACAGACAGGAAGTTCTGTTGGATCATTGATGTACAGTAGTGAAATTCTCAGTGCAAAGGGAAAATGAAATTATCTGTTCCTGAGCAAGGAGAGGAAAATACTATTTTCTCAACTTCGTACATCGATATTCAACCGATGAGTGCCCATTTGCTGTTAAAGAGAGTTAAAAAGAGACAGCGGTTGAAATGGGAAATTTGTGCTTTCCATATACGAGTTCCATCCCTGATCACGTCAATGAAATGATACGGCTGCAAATTATCTAGAAGACAAATAAAGACCAATGGGCTCCTTTCTTCTTGGCCCACATAGCTTGAAGTATCTTTCTAATGCTTGGGCTTTTCTCGCTGCAGGTGGAAGAAGCTGATGATTGGCTAAGACATGGAAACCCCTGGGAGAAGGCTCGTCCAGAGTACATGCTTCCTATTCATTTTTATGGAAGAGTGGAGAATACACAGACGGGCGTGAGATGGGTTGATACTCAGGTAAAGTCCCTTGGAGAAGGAAAGCACATTTCAGTCGTAATAGTTGTGGGGGTGGAAGAGTTTTAAAGGTTCTCTGCAACCGTCGAGTTTAATTGTGTGAGCTTAAGCAGATAATTCCTATCAAGCAAGTCTACTGTGCACCCCAGCTTGTAGAGGAGAATCATGCCTGGTGGCCCAAATTATTTGCATAAATGAGATTAATATGTCAATGCATCACAAAACCTAAGTAGCGGTAGACATTGTTTCAGTTAAAAAACTATATACCACTTTTGGTCTCTGTTCTATGATTGTAATAAATTATATTGAATTGAATTGAATATACCACTTTTGTTTCCATTAAAATGCTTAAGTAGCTTAGAACAGTGGTCCCTATTCTTTTTGGCACTGGAGACCATTTTTGTGGAAGACAGTTTTTCCGTAGAGGAAGAGCATGCAGCCCAGATCCCTCATGTGCACAGTTTACACAGTAGTGTTCACACTCCTATGGGTATCTAATGCCTGATGATCTGAGATGGAGCTGAGGCAGTGATGCCAGCTCTGGGGAGCGGCTGGAAATACAGATGAAGCTTTGCTTGCTTTCCCACCAATCACCTGCAGCTGTGCAGTCCAGTTCCTAACAGGGACATGGGGATCTCTGGCTTAGAATAAACTGTGTTTGAGTGTGTTTGTTTTTTGGTGTGGTGGCAAATATAGATTGAAATGACAATTATATTTTGTAGCATAGGGGCATCCTGTAAGATAGTGATTCCCACATCTACAGAAGTCACAAGGCAACCATAACTGCAAGGAACTGTAGGAAAAGAGCAAGGAAAATCTGGGAGCAAGTCAAGAGAGGACTTAGTCTAGAATCATTATGTGTCCACAAACATTCTAAGTCCAGTTCCCCACCCTTCAATTCTGTTAACTCTTATCTAGTGCCAATTTAGTGTTGACCATTAGTTGACTAGTTTCTTGTGTATAGGCTCGAGCAATAAATCTGAACTGATGTATGAGCCTATTTTTCACACGTAACAGGAAAAACTGAATGTTAGAATGGGTTTCTCTCGAATCAAACTTGTGTCATCAAGGTGTTTATCACAGCTTTTTTCCCCTTCGCTAAACCAGGCATGGATGTGGCCAGCACGTGACGCATGTGGCCTGCGGGCCGCAAGTTTGACACCCCTGCTCTAGAAAAACATTCCATTTTTAACCCAATATAACTGGGCCAATCTCTGTCTTTAGGTTGTTTTGGCTTTGCCTTATGATACTCCTATTCCTGGTTATATGAACAACACGGTTAACACAATGAGACTCTGGTCTGCTCGAGCGCCCAACGACTTTAATCTCCGTGACTGTAAGTATGGACTTCTCTTTGTTTGCCTGGAGGAAATGTTAGGAAAAATATTCTCTTCAGGCATGGGCAGACCTAGTTTTGAAGCCACCAAGGCCCACCCTGTTCCCACTGCCAAAGTTTGAAGGTAGTTTCCTCACTGGAAGACAATGACGGAAGAATGGAAGAGCTCCTGTCTACAGTATTTGTGTAAAAAACAAATACTTTGAATGATTATTTTGTATTTTGAAGGGATTTTCCATTGATCTTCGTGCTTTTCATTATGGGCCCATCCATGGTGGGCTTCATTACGGATTGAACCTTGGGAATGACAGAACTGAAGATTATAGGGCATAATAGTCTACCATAAAGAAATCAGGCTTTCTTTACCTAGTCACTGAACCGTGTGGCTACAGTTCCTAGTGTGATCAGCAGTTCTCAAACCCAAATACAGATTGGAGAGTCTCAGGGATTTGGGGAAGGATACAACATTTTTCTGACCTGCTGATAGCTATGAAAAGCAGAATTCTGAGTTCCTCTTCTGCAAACTAATATAGCGTCAGACTAATAATGGGGAAAGAGGTTTATTTTTCTCCCTCTTAACCCTCTTGACAGGGTTTTTTTCTTTCCTAAGGAGAGTAAAGGCTGTTTTCTGCCTTTAGCAATGTTGCTAAGAAAGTAATTGGGAAACAACTAGGTACATAGATGCATAGGAGAGAAGAAAACATCCCTGGAACCAGGGATAGGAAACCTCCTCATGTGGCTGAACTACAGTTCCCAGCAGCCTCTGCACAGTGTCAAAGGTGCTGGGAATTGGTATTTAACAACAACTGGAGGGCCACGGCTTTCTCCGCCTTGCCTTAAATGCAGTAGGAGTAGCTGATCCTTGCAGAGCGCCCTTAGGAGACATCTCCAAAGCATTTTCTTGGGGTCTAGGGATTCATGAGACAACTAAATAAAGATAGAAATAAATAGATAAATGGAGGAAGCAGAGATGCTTGGAAAAATTGGTATCACTTGAGGCAAAGGAAGGTCTAATAATGTGTTTCCCAATTGTAGCCACTTTAAGATATCTGGACTTCAACTGGTCTGGGGTATTCTGGGAGTATTCTGGGAGTGGAAGTTCATGCGTCTTAAAATGGCTGAAGTTGGGGAACACTGGTCTATTAGCTCAGCATCGGGAAAAGGGGAAAGAGACAGTCTCTTCCATTTCCTTCCTCTGATGTATTAACACTTCTGGTAAGGGAAGACTGAAAAGAAACTAGAGCAGGCTTTCCCAGCCTGGAAATCCAAATTTCTAATCTGTATGACTAATGGCTGAAAGTTCTGGAAGGCATAGTCCCAACATGACTCAACAGCCCTGGGTTGAGGAGAGGAGTCCTTTTGAAGAGCTGAAAGGAAATTTACTTTTAAAAGCTAAGCAAATGCCTTATTTTGGGAAGAAGAAGTCCCGAAGATTCCTAAAACAATTCTGTGCTAAATCGATAGGAAAAAAGTTGCTTTTTTTCAACTCTCCATTCCTCCCCCTCGTCCCCCTGATACTGAACAGCCACGCATGTTTTATTTCAACTTCCCTGTGCAGTTAACGTTGGTGATTACATTCAAGCTGTGTTGGACAGAAACCTGGCGGAGAACATCTCCCGCGTCCTCTATCCAAACGATAACGTAAGTCCCAAGCGCTGTGAAGTGTTGCCTGCTGGTGGGAGGGAACGAAAGAAATGGGGGCTGTGACCAGTTTACTTTTTAAGTGGGCACCGTGCTCATCATTCAGAACCAAACATGGTAGCAGGTTGCCTTTTTTTGTAATGTGTTGCAGAGTCTTAAGTCATTGAGCCCATAACCAACCAAAGGGGATCCATCCTCATTCTAACACAGGGCCTGGGAGGTCAACCAGGACTTAAACGGTTTATGAAAGATCAGAAGGTTGGGAGCAGTATGAATATCCAGGGGGATATTATTCCAGAGAGCAGGAGCCATCCCTGTAAAGAAATGCTTCCTAGGTCCCACCAGGTGACATTGATTGATAGGTGGGACATGAATCATCTACCAACCCTGACCCGATGAGCAAAAAATATGGAGACAAGTGCTCCATCACGTAACTAGGCTAATGTGCACGCTTGTGTGGCGTTTATAGATGATAATCCGCACCTTGCATTGTCCCAGAAGCCAGCTGGGAAATCATGTACTCATGAAGCGATGGTGTCATGTGACACACCCATCAGAGCCCACCCCACTGCATTCCAGATCAGTTGTAGCTCCTGAATCATCTTCAAGGGCAGCCCTGACAGTAAAGCAATCAAGAGGTGGCCAAGGCATGACTGACCTGTCTGAGGACCCTCCCAGTCCAGGAATGGTCACACTTGACATGTTTGATAAACCCAACAAAGACCACGGTTGCCATCTGGTTTTTAATCCAAGGGAACCCCCCCAGATTTTATTTATTTATTTATTACATGTTTATGCCGCCCAACTCCCGAAGGGCTCTGGGTGGCTTACAACATGGATAGCAATAGCACTCAGATGTTATACACGGCTTATCGGAGATTTACGACACTCCCCAAGCGGTTACAGAGTCAGCACATTGCCCCCCCCCAAAACAATCTGAGTCCTCATTTCACCGACCTTGAGAAAGGATGGAAGGCTGAGTCAACCTTGAGCCTGGTGGGATTCGATCTGACGACCTGCTGAACAAGTCAACAGATTGCCCGGTTTTGCTTCTTCAGTAAAGTTTATGCTTTGGTAAAAATAATTGTCCCCGGAGTATCTTTTGTCTGGATTTGAAAACTGGACAGTTGCTTTTCTTACATTCCAAAACACAGTCTGACATACGCCAGAATGGTCTAGGGATGCTGACCATTCCCACCTGTGGTCAACCAAGGCTTTCGCCTCATCCAATTTAGTAAGCTTAAGAAGCTACAGAATATATAGAATAAAGAATAACAGAGTGGGAAAGGGACCTTGGAGGTCTTCTAGTCC
The DNA here is from genome assembly GCA_027560395.1 of Boaedon fuliginosus. Taxonomy (NCBI): domain Eukaryota; kingdom Metazoa; phylum Chordata; class Lepidosauria; order Squamata; family Lamprophiidae; genus Boaedon; species Boaedon fuliginosus. The sequence goes on along the minus strand of JANHGC010004273.1, from coordinate 56,635 downwards.
AACCCCCTCCTCAAGAAGAGACCGTATATCATTTTGTACAAATGATTATCCAATCTCTTCT
>JANHGC010004273.1:0-12267 GCA_027560395.1 Boaedon fuliginosus | reverse complement strand
AAGTTGTTACTAGCACCTTGAATTGCACCCGGAAGACCACTGGGAGCCAGTGCAGCTTGTGGAGGACAGGTGTTATATGGGTGGACCGAGGTATAGCATCCGGGCAGTCGGGAGGGCCAAAAAAATATTTTCCCCCTTAACAAAAACCAACCGAACCAGTTCACTAGCACTGGCCGGCCTTAACAAATGGTTCACCCAAACTGGGGTGAATTGGTAGAAATTCACCCCTGCTTCTGGGTGTGCAATTGTTTGTTATTCCTTTGTGAACAACTAAGTGCCTAACACAGAGCAGACAAGTACGGAAGGCACAATTTGTGACAGTTTTAAAGATAGGGAAGGAAACAGGAAGCCACCCAAAGGCAAATCAAAGTCACATTGAAAAATGTGCCAATGTTGTATAGATGAAATCAGGCCATTTTGTCACTTAAGATATCTTAGAATACACTATGCTAATCTGAAATTGCAGGAAGGGAAGGGAAGGGGTCATGCTCTCACAACAGGCTCAGAATCATTCTTGCTGCATACATAATCCATCTGTCAAATTATGTCCTCCATGCAGAATTGAAGATTTCCCTGGTGTCTTATTTTCCATCTTTTTTCCACTATTCTTAGTACATAGAAGTGTAATAGTTTGAACAATAAAATGCCATACCCTTTGGGGCTATTCTTGTTCATTAGCCAGACTTGTTACCAGTGGCTTTACAGAGTTCTGTACCTTTTAATATAGACATTTACATTATAGATAATGTAAATTGGTCACCTGTTGTTCTCCCTGCCTTTTTGCCTTTGTGATGTTTGTGAATGTTTAAGGAATCAATATCCAGCTATATTTTTGGCCAGGTATATTAAGTGGTGTGCGTGCTTGCTCAGTTGTGGTTGAATGGGAATGCACACTAAATTGGAAATTATTCACAATTCTTACCTTAGCTTTGATCTAGGATTCTAGGGTTTGAAGAATGAAGGTCTTTCACCCATCATTGTAAAATTGGTTTTCCACAATATCCATACTTGTTTATTTCTATTTGGGAAGGTGGTGAATCTCAGCATCCATAACTAGCAAATCTCAAACAAATCACACCATCCTTTTCTAAACATTCACAAATGAAGAATAATATTCAGCAAAGGCTAGACATTTGCTGTGAATGTCAATCTCCTGAAACAGCAGGTGCTTTTCTTATTTCCTTATGTTCTTTTAATGTCAGATACAGCTTACCTGCTTTGACCTCATATCTTGTGTTTGCTTTACTATCTCACCTCTCCTCTTGCTGGGCTGCTAGAAGATGCTGAACAAGAACGGAGAAATGAATGTAAAATGTCATGAATTTAAAGACCGGGAAATGAAGTCTTTCATGCCATAGAATGAATGAATGAGATATGTAAATGAAAGTACATAATGGCAGCTGTATTAATTCCACATATGGAGCCGTCCTTTGTATCAGAAGAATTTATTAAATAAACCAAATTAACTGGATTCACAATGCCCCAGACAAAAATGGATGCCTCTAATCACACAGTTCAGGGCCCTTTTTTAACATGCCAAACAGAGGCATGGGGGATACAAAAACACAATCATGTAAAGTCACATCTGTAGCTAAAAAAAGGAGCAGTTGCAACCATCTTAATTTTTTCTATACCCTCTACCCCATATATACATCTGCTTAGAGCAGGGGTGTGGCCTGATGCATCACGTGCTGGCCCCGCCCCACCCGGTTTAGCGAGGGGGGGGTTCCAAAACATCATGTGATGCCACATGTGACGCCATGAGTTTGACACCCCGGGCTTAGAGTCTTGCAGATATGATGCTTTAGTGAATTTTTTGTTGTTCAATAGGTTTTGTGAACTTCCTATACTGCAAACCCAGAGTACACAATGACTCTAGAAAATGAATTAGTGTCCAAGTGAAGCATCATTGCATGGGTTTTCCTGCTGTTTTACAAATCACTGCACACTATGCCTTCATGTATTCAATCATCCATTTAATCAACACAGGATAATATTTGTAGCTTAGGGTTGAAAGGGTGAGTCCTTGGTGCTCTCTGAGCTGGCTTGTTTTCTTGCAGATGTTTCATTACTCACACTACGTAGGTAACCTCATCAGTACTAGTTTGGGTAATGAAACATCTGCAAGAAAATCACAAAGCATCGAGGATCCCTCATTCCCATTTCATGCCTTTCATTTGCCAGTCTGAATTCAGCCTTCATTGCGAGTGAGATTTGTTTGCGGGCTGCCTAGCAGGAATCTGGCTAGTAAATTTAACAGTCTGGCATATAAATTTAATGGATGGATGGATGGATGGATGGACGGACGGATAGACAGACAGATAGCTAGGCAGGCAGACAGAGGTAGCTAGGTAGGTAGGTGGATAGATAGATATATAGATATAGAATCTATGCTGGAATAAATGGGACTTTGCTGAGACTAAATAGGGCAGCCCTCATGTTCATCCTGGAAGGGCCCTATCCAGATTTACGTTGCTCTGTGTCAAACACCACGCTACAATGAATCTTCCCACCATGCTTCAATGAATCTTTATTTAAAACCGTCCATTAGCTGAACACCTCTTTTTAATGATCTACAATAAAGCCCACTAAAAATGCAATCTAAATAAAAATATAATTTATTTATTTATTTTATTGGATTTATATACCACCCTTCTCCCTGGGGACTCAGGGCGGCTCACAAGCAATAAAAACAACAGTACAATACAAAAATTTAAATATGTCAACTAAAGCAAAATGTAATATACAGTACAATTAAATCAAATTCAAAATAAATGCTCCATATAAACTAGGAAACAGCCAAGCAGTCATGTAAAAGCTAAGAACTACAATATAATTCAAATGCCAATTCAAAATCCTTGGATTTTTTTTTTCCAAGTCTGTTCAGCCCCACTAGGGAGGAAACTCCCAAAAAATTCTATGGGGGCAGCACAGAAAAAGCTATACTGACCAGTACAGGTAGTCCTCAACTTATGGCCCATAGATTTTCTGTTGCTAAGCGAGACATTTGTCAAGTGAGTTTTGCCCGGTTTTACAACCATTCTTGCCACAGTTGTTAAACAAGTCACTGCAGTTGTGAAGTTAGTAACCTGGTTAAGTAAATCTGGCTTTCCCTTTCCCTTTGCTTGTTGGAAGGTTGCAAATGTGGATCACTTGACCCAGGACACTGCAATGGTCATAAATATGAGTTGGTTGCCAAGCATCTGAATTTTGAGCAGGAGGATGCAACAGTCGTTAAGTGTGAAAAACGGTCCTAAGTCATTTTGTTCAGTGCCGTTGTAAGTTTGAATGGCCACTAAAGGAATTGTAAGTCGAGGACTGTCTGCACTGAAAGCCGACAAGCCCTCATGTAGTGACTCTATGGAGCGGGAAAGGCGGGAGAACAGGAGCTGTAGCTGAAGCCTTGATTGCGTAGCGAAGGTTTGCCCGATCGGGGCATTTCCCCCGCGCCCCCATTCCTCCTCTTCTGCTTGCTCGCGCGAAGCTGCGCTTGGGAAGGGAGGTCTCCGGCCCCGGCTCTCCTCCTCCCGGGCGTTCCCAGCGCGCAAGCCCGCCCTCCCTTCGTCCGCTCTCGGCCTGCTTCTCCTTTCTCCCTTCCCCGTCGCCCAGTTCCGTCTCGATCGTCCCCAGAGAGCCGCCCCACCCCAACCTTGAGCCGGGGAGCTCCAGGGGGCAGCGCACGGGCAAGCGATGCCGCCACGACCGCCGTGAGGGAGCGCGGAGCCCTGAGGCTGGTAAGGCCGGCTCAGTTTCGCGCCGCTGTGGTTTGCGTAATTGCGCGCGGTTGCCTCTCGCCGCCCGGGTAACGTAGCTGGGAAACGTTAGCCGAGGGCAAGGGTGCGAAGCGACCCCTAGAGAGGAGCCGGAGGTACTGTGGGAGGGAAAAGCGAGCGAAGAGGGAGCCCCGAAGGAACTGGGCGACTGCCCGTGACCGCTTCGCAGAGTCGGGGTATGTGAGGCGTTTGAAGCCAGAGAGGCTGCCCCTTCGCTGAGGGGGATCGGCGAGGGGGGAAGAGGTGGTGTGAACGCAAAGCGGCTGTGGGAGAAGGAAAGGGAAGCCAGAGAGATGCAACCCCCAGTCCATCAGCCTTTTCCAGCACTGGGGCTTGCCGGCTGGGGAGGATGGGGGGTGTAGTCCAATATATCCGGAGAGTAGCTGGTAGGAAAACAACAACCAGTTGGGCGAAGGGTTGGATTGGATGCGTCAGAAAAGTGGGGTGCGTTTCCAAAGGCGAGGAATCGACAAAATCTGGAGGAAATCGACCGCGCCAGGGAGAGTAACGGGAGGGCAAGAAGAGTAATAACGGGAGGAGATAGCCGGGCAAACGGTCTAGTAGTAGTTAATAGTAGGAGACTTTGTGGGGTGACGCAGGCTGAGCAAGTGAGCCGTTATCTGGAGCGGCTGAGAGAGAGAGGTGTGCGGGCGGGGGGGAAAGCTGTTCTCGGCTATCGGAGGGTGGCTGGTGGGTCTCGGGCAAAGGAGCCGCGATTGGGCGCCCGGCGCGGATTCGTCAGATGGATGTGAAGGCGACGTTCACGTGTGGAGCGGGGGAAGGAAGGGGGGGCTGACTACCCGAGGGAGGGATCCAGACGGAGGAGAGGAAAATCGGAGGCGGCTCACCTCTCTGCCCCTTCTGGGGCCGCCCCTTAGAGATGCTAATATCGTTCCAGTCCTCTCCCCCCACCCGTCCGCTCAAGACCCCGGCCCCGAGACGGAGGGCTGCAACAAAAGCCTCGTCTTTGGGGCCCTGGCAGGATTGCTGAAAGCGGCGGCGACAGCAGCAGCAGCAGAAGCGGGAAGGGTGACGTGTAGTTCCCGGGGCAGGTGAGATTTTTGGGGTTGGGGCAGGAAAGTAGAGGTGTCTCCAGCTTTGGAGATCCGGTGTCTCGTTCTCACGGCACTTAGAAAACTCCGGCTGAAAAGGAGCCCTCTCTCCCCAATATCATCTTCCGTAGATCCTTGGCCGTCTTCCTACTTTTAAGGTGCTTCCTTTCTCCAGCACTCATCCTCGCTTCCTCTTATAAACCCACCTGTCTCTTAAAAAAAACCTGAAGGTGAACGCTCCCCCACTCCCACCCCCGTTTTCGTTTTGACTTGGACAATGGAGAAAGGGGGGGGCTGGAGGACTAGTCAGTTTCATTGTTTGTCAATTGCGCGGGGCTGTAATCTTCTCTTGTAGCTATAAAGAAGTAACGTTGTTGGGAGTGGAGAAGGAGGAAGAGGTTTGTTTAGCAAAAGCTCTGAGGGGCTTTTTGCGCCTTTCAGATTTGTTCTTCCTTAGAAAAGTTTAATGCCTCTTTGTGTTTGTGCCTCTGTGGGAAAGACAGGCCACTTGAAATGCAGGGGTACCTACTAAGAGGGCTTTAGAACTGCAACTGATCAGCGGCTTTCAAAGCTTGCTTTTTAAGTAACTTCGGAGGAAGCATTTGTGATTGGGCAGATGGAGAAGACAGTTCTTCCAAGCTTAGTTTAGACTGATACCAAAGATTCTCTCTTCAAGGAAAAAGAAGAGGATCAAATCAACTATGAAAGAATAGAATTCCTATTTTTCATGGCTTAGTAGTATCTCTTCCCCCCATCATCCCCAATACTCTGATTTCTTTCATTTTTTTTTCACACTTGGAGTAAAGAAAGGCATGAGTAGCATCTTTCTCAGAACAGCTAAAGAAGAGAAAAAAGTTTATAAGGTAATATGTTCCTACAAGTCATTTACTAGTGAACCTAATCATGGGTTACTCAGCTAATGTAATTTTGGGTGGTTTGCCATACATTAAGGAATTAACGGGCTGAGTTCACACAATATATTGGGCTAAAATATGCTGGGTTAGTTTGTGTTTCAGTGATTGAGTTCTTCTGATATAGTAGATTGGATAAAAATGAAAATGGATCATTTGTGATCCAGCTGTTGTTTTAGTATGTTGTGTAAATGAAGCCCTCGGATTAAGTCAAGGTTTGTCGGAGCATAAACAAACAATTCTTTCACTTTTAATACGGTGTATGCATGACCCTAGTGCATCCTTTGTTTGTGTGAATGTGCTTTATTGACTACATGAGCTTGTTCCTTGGCATCTTTAAACATTTATGTCAGCTTTACCAAATTCTGCTAAGGAAAATACTGCAACTATAATGTTTCCAAGTTCCCAGAATCTCAGTGTTTGAAACAAACTCTCCGATAGGCTGAAGAACAAAAGGTGATTCAGAATTACAGTATGGAAGCTCTGATAATCATGTAGTTGTTATTCCTGGACACAAATGGGGGCTTGTGGGACAAGTAGGGTCCCCCACTGCATCTTTCTCTCCCCCTCTCCAGATCACCTTTTGAAAGTAGAGGAGCATGGGGGGTGTTGCTTTTGAGGTTTTTCTCATGAGGGTTGGGTGAGTTAATTGATCTATTGTACCCTTCTCTAATTTCCATTCACATTTCACAGAATAAAAACTGGTGGGTAGGTGTGTTCCCCCTTCTCCTTATTAGTGGAAAGGTTTATTATGGAAAGACCCCCATTACAATGAGAACATTTAAATATTCACAGTGTTCTAATCTGCTTCACGGCTATTATCATAAATTTCCAGGGCTTTGGAGGCAACTTTATCTTTAGCTGAGCTTTCCTGGAACTCAGCCTGGTTAATCAACCTTCTTTCTTTGCAAATGCAAAAGAGGGTTTTAAAATTATTGGAAGTATTGCCTGACCTGAATTAGTGGGAGGGGGAACATGGGGGTGGCAGTGATAAATGTTCAACTGCCTGGCACTGGGTGGTGCAAATGATTGCTCTGCTCAGCAAATGAGGACAGTTATCAGCTGTAAAACTGACTTTCTTGGTGACCCTTGAAGTGGCTTGTGACATGATTGACTGCCATCATGGGTGCTGCATGCTCCTTTGTGTTCTGAGCTTCCCCTTAGAGATTTTCTTCTTGTGTTGCTCTGCTGAAGCTTCTTCAGGCAATTTGTGTTCAATTTATGAGACAAGAGACATTATAAAATAGCTGATAAGTTGAAAATGGTTAGGAAACAAAATTACATTTTGTCTGAATTATTCTCCTATGCTCGTTTTTTTATTATCTACTTGGTGGACATTTAGAAGTAACTTTTCTTTGTGATACATATTGAATTGTTTCATGTGTCATGCTAAAGTGTGGTTGGTATTACCATGATTTATTGAATAAACTACAGTGTGTCCTTAGTGAGATACATAAGCCCAGCCATTGCTTCTGTAAGAGACTGTAATTTGTGACCTAAAAGACTCATATGTGCTCAACCTGTACATCATTGGATGAGGATTGAAATGTTAGTAATAAGATTTAAAGCTAGTCAACCATATTTTAACTCAGGATTAGTAGAGTTAGCCTTGCGTGCACATATTGTGTGCAACCAGTTCAATACAGGTGAGAACTACTTAGTTCAAAGCAGAATAAATTCTACCATTTCCTTTTTTTTTCCAGATATTGCAAGATCATTTCATTTCTCTTCTTGCCTGACTCTTCTCCTAAGAATGGGTCACCTTCTTGTATCTAAGAAGTTGTAAAAAGTCTACCACAGTTATTCTTCGCTTCCACTGAAACAGAATGACCAAACCCCAGAATAATATAGAACTGAGTCAAAGAAGCTTGGATTGCAGCAATTGTAGATTTCTATAACAGATAGAAATAGGATCAAGGTACATTTAGAAACAGGAATCTGAAGTGATAAAACAGGGGAAAAGTCGCTACGTTGGTAAGGAAAGGAGATAAGAGTTATTTGTATGTTTCTGGTTTACTTGAGATCATCTTGCTTTGGGTTCTGTACTAAAAGGTATGGAATGATTCATTCATAAACCAGATTGCTTAGCCATAGTTTATTGAAGAAACTGGTGGCTGGATAATCCAAACATGTGAAGCCAAAGCCCACATACCATTTATAATTTATCACACACGAAGAGTACAACTGAAAATTAACAGTTTCCCATCATTTTCAGGAACACTCTGAAGTAGACATAAAACAATTAAAACAACTATATCCCACCCAGAAGTGGAACCCTTTCCCCAATTTCTGCTACATGAATAATTACGTCTTTACCTTCTGTGGTCCATAAATCCCCAATGATGGTTGTTGGTCACCAAAATATGTTCTCTTGTTGCTTAGCATTTTATGCAAACCCAGTTAAATAACCTAAATGTAGGATACTGCATGAACTCATCCTACAGCTGGGTTCACATAATACAATATGCCATGGTTTCAAATGGCAACTCTTATGCAACATGCTAAAGTAAACCAGCCATATGTTGGCTCACTTCAATGTATGAACCCAGTTAGAATCTGATTTTCTGATCAAGGAGATAAAAACCTAGTTTCCTATGGCAAATATAAATGTCTTCCTGGTAACCACCCTGAAGTGGTCTTTGTTCTCTCTTTAATCCAGCCCGTTAGCAATGCAACATTGCCCAAAAGGGCTTTGAAAGGTAAAGGGTGCTAATGTAAATCCATCTGTCATTTGTTAAACTAAGTACTCCTTTTTTTTTTTATTAAGGGTGCATGTTTGCTTTAAGGAGTTGAGGATAGGTAACAGTGATCGTACAGCCTGGTATCCTGAAACATCTTTTTGCTTTTGAATTGAAGTGCTACTGGCCAGTCTGCCTGCCTGTTGCAAATTAATAATATGAAAACATATGACTAGAAAGGTTGATAGAAACATGGGTGACTCACCACAAATCAGCTGTTCCTTACTAAGTACCTTTCACATGTGTGGCTGGAGCAGCAGGAGGTGATGGAATTTCAAATCCAAGCTATTGGGGTAGAGCAGGGGTCTCCAAATTCGGCGGCTTTATGACTTATGGACTTCAACTCCCAGAATTCCTCAGTCAGCATAGAGCAACTTGGCAACTTTACAACTTTTGGAGTTTGGAGACTCCTGGGGTAGAGGGACCAACACATTATGGGAGGCTGCCTGCACCAGAATCATCCTTGTGACTCTGCCCACTTTCACAAACCAGTGTCTGAACTGCTGGAAACAACACTTACAAAGTTCTGCTGGTGAATATCAAATACCTGATGGTTGGGAATTGCCTGACTTCCTGACAATTAATCACACCTGCAGCCAGCAACATAATAACTTGAGAGCAGTGGGAAATCACAGGATGATTTTCCTGCCTTGGAAGAGGTAACTAGGTTTGTTTTGGAGAGGAGCATTATCATCAGAACTCCATAGAAATTGGTTCATTTAAAAATGGTTGAGTTTTGGCAAAGCAAGCCCAGTTGTTTCATGGATGGAGAGTCGCAGCAGAGCTAGTTTAGCAGCACCACAGTGATTCTATGGGTGAGATATCTGGGGTGACTTTTTTTTTAGATTCTAATTGGTGGCACAGTGGTTAAATGCAGCACTGCAAACTATATCTGCTGACATGTTCAGCAATTTGTCAGGTCGAATCTCACCAGGCTCAAGGTTGACTCAGCCTTCCAACCTTCTAAAGATTGGTAGAATGAGGACCCAGATTGTTTAGGGGCAATATGCTGACTCTGTAACCACTTGAGGAGTGTTGTAAAGCCCTGATAAGCAACATATAACATCTGAGTGCTATTGCTATCTCTGTTGTAAGGCGCCCAGAGTCCTTCGGGAGTTGGGTGGCATAAAAATGTAATTAATAATAATAATAACTTTATAAGATAAATGAATAATCTGCACAAAGGCCCAATAGAGCTTCCAAGGGGCTCTCCTTACTCTACAGCAGGGGTGTCAAACTCAAGCCAGCCCATGGGGTGCTTAGATCTGGCCTGCCGGGCCGCCCTGGAAACAGCGAAGGACCAGCCCGCAGTGCCTCTGCCAGCAAAAATGGAGCTTGGGAGGGCCACGCGCAGTCATCCCAGGCTCTATTTCTGGCTGCAATGGCCTCCTGCAGCCTGCCCACCCCCCGAGCTCAGTTTTCGCTGACAGAGGGCTGCGGGAGACCGTTGTGGCCAAAAATGGGGCCCAGGAGCCCGTTTTCATTGGGAGAGTGGTTGGGCCACCACAGGCGCTCCTGACACGAGTGACATCATGCTGGCCACACCTGCCCTGGTCCAATGGGGGACTGGGGCCAGGAGCTTCCCAGCTTTAAAGGGCCAGGACCTCCTCTTTTCTGATATTTTGGGAAGGCCCTCAAGGACTGAAATGGGAAGAACTAACTTCCAACATCTTCTGAGTCTGATCCTCTTTCCAAGATGACAAAGCAGCTAAAATGAAAAAAAAAACCCAAAACATTTTGCCTTAGTGTGGGAGATGGGATGTTAAAAGGGAATATGAAAAGTCATGATGCAGAAATGTCTTTATTGTAACACTGAATTTCAATTCAGGGGTTCTGGAGGCCCTCCAAAAAAGGGTGCTGCTGAGGGGATTTCATGCAAGCTATTGTCCCTTGCTTTATCCAAATCTGAAGTGAAGGGTTAAGCCTGGAGAAATCAGCTTAGTGCCCTTCTAGTTAATTTGCTAGCTTTTACAGACAAGATCTTGATGTCTTTGAGGGAGAAGCATTTTCAAACCATGATTGTGTTTGCACATGCACACTCCTGATTGAATGAATATGTACAAAGTTCCAGTTTATTATCCCCCAAATAGGTGGCTTTTTTAATTGAAGCTACAGGCTTACAATATAGTGGCAACCTGAAATGGCTGCCATGTTGGATTATTTATCAAGCAGATGTTGCAAGAAACAATCCTCAGATCTAGCAACCAATTAGTTCCTTTGGATAGTGACGTGGGCGGCACATAAATGTATTAAATACAATGACCCAGGAGGTAATTTGGGCTTCAAATGTCATAAAAACTCTAGCTTGTTGAAAAGTTCTATGGAATGGGTTCCTCTGGATAAAATAGATCCATATATGTGCTGGCTAATTGAGTTGGGTGGCTGTAATAAATTTAAATGCACAGAATAATTGAGGTGGGGAGTTGAGCATGTTTTGTAAACAGAGCTAATATTTCACACATCTGGACGGCCTCCCAATAGGGAAAAAATATATTTTGAAGGATAAAAGTAGCAACAGAGCTTGGCAACATACCAGAAGCCGGTGCAAAATCTGTTGGGAGAATGTGTGCTGTTCCACATCTGTCGGGAAAATATGTAACCTTGGATGCCAGGAGCTTTCTGAGGAGATGAAGATTCTAGGACTGGAATTGTTAGGATGATGGATGGGGCCTCATCTTTCAGGGTGGGATTTTAAGAGAACCTTTAAGATTCTTAGTTTTAATCCTAAAATAGGCTTAATTAGCATTTACACTGTTGTTTCCTACCTCAAAATGGCAGGAATCTGCTGCTGATTGTCATTAATCATATCTACAGGAAGATATAGGAAGGGGGTCTTGGGTTGTTTACTTAGGTACTGGGAGACAGTTTGGTGTGTGATTTACTTCCAAGTAGTCATGCAGTGAAGATGTATTTTTTTAAATCCCTTTTAAGTAGTTCGGGGATATTTTGATTCATATATATGTAGTTCCTCACTACTTCTGCTCAGTTCTGTTGTTGGTCCAGCTGTCTGCCCCCGAGGTGTTCCAAATATTTAAAAGGCTTTCATGTTCCTTTGAATGGAAGCAGAATTCTCTACATCGCTTCCTCCCGTTTGCAGACTTATATAAGTAAATGTTGATTTAAACTAAGCCAATTCTATTATTGCTAATAGTTTCTGGAAACTACCTTATCCACTCAGTCACTTCGTTGGAACCTTTACGTTTGCAGTGGATCTGATCCTTTACACTTTAATAAGCATTTCTCACAATCCTGACAGTTGATCATTTCTTTTGTCTTCTCTTTCCTTGCTGAATTAAGACTGGAAAGAAATTTTGCACACCTAGAACCGCCTTTCCTAATCCTTCAGATGAGTTGGTGAGTGTTTCCATCATTACCCAGCCTTTTGGCTATTGATGGGAATACAGACCAGCCATCTGAAGGACACTGGGTTAGGGAAGAATATTCTGAGTGTATAATTTTTGTCTGAACTCAGGAATGAAGAAATAAGGAAAAAGTATTTTAAAATAGAGAAGTGATTTGATGGCTAAACATGACCCCGGTTTTATATGTGTTTGTCTGAATGGGTAAGCTTGGCTAATGAATGATGTATGTATACTCACACTAAACTAGTGTGTATACAAAGTACTTTCACCTAGGTTTATTTATTTATTTATATTCGTATTTATACCCCGCCTCTCTTCACCCAAAGGGAACTCGAGGCGGCTAACAATCATATAAAAAACAGTCCTATATAATAGATATCAAAACACATACATTCATCCAAACACTCCAACCTAACATCTCAAGGGGGGGA
>JANHGC010004267.1:358032-369732 GCA_027560395.1 Boaedon fuliginosus | reverse complement strand
GATGCAAGATATAGTCTACCAGCCTTCTGGTTCTGCCTTGTTAGGCATTTGACAGTATCCCTTCCTCTCTCTCTCTCTCTCTCTCTCTCTCTCTCTCTCTTCTCTCCAGAAAAAGACCAAATTAAATAAAGAAAACTCAGGGGTTTTATTAAGTCCCATTGAATTTGAGGAAAGTTGTGCCTATTTAAACAAGCTGAACTTGTTTTGTAAAGCAGAGTTTTATTTGCATTATCATAGGGTAGATGCCTAATACTTTAACCACTTAATTACAGTATTCACTATATCGTAATATGGATCTGCCGCTATCTAGAATTGAGAGTTCAATCCCAAATAGCAGCTGATGTTTCTTTCCTGAGACACAAAGAAAACATATCTGCTGCAAACTCCGCATAGGCTATCAGGGTATCTGGCCAGTAAATGCTCAGCTCTATCCAGTCATCCCAATGCTATCCCAAATTAAGGGATTAGAGCAGAGGTGTCAACCCCCTGGCCCGCGGGATGTGTCATGCACTGGCCACACCCCCACCTGGTTTAGCAAAGGGGGGGAAGTGCTAATATGTCATGTCACACCATTGTGACCATGTGAGTTTGATACCCCTGAATTAGAGGGGTATAAAAATACTATATTTTATAAATTATTTTAGAACTTCTTGATTTCCATTATTATTATTATTATTATTATTATTATTATTATTATTATTAATAATAATAATAACGTTGGTTGCATAATCAGCCAGATGTTTGGACAGAATATGTCATTTTTACCTACCTGTTAAGTACTTCCGAAGAATCCGGGATAGGCAGATGTGATTTTTTGATGGCTAAAGGTATCATCATAGAATATAAGCTCTTCCAGGTAAAACTTCCTTTTTCAATTGACTGAAATTATCAATGTCGGTGGTGTTCAAATAGTGCTCAGAGGTTTTTAGATTGCACCCAAGACACTTAATACTAATACTATAGTATTATTTTTGCTTTCTCTTGCCACAGTCATTCTACTTCTATTTTCAGCTCTTTGAATTTTGTGATTTTACCCAATTCTTTTTCTTCTATTCTGATGTCTCCAGGTATTGGACGTCTGCTATCCAGATTTTTTTTCCCTTATTGACATATATTAAATTTGGACTGTTTTGTGGCAGGAATCTGAAATCTAAAATCCTTGAGCATATTCTTCATTTTCTATTACTTTGTCTATCTTCTGGTTGGTCCCCCAGTCCTTGCTTGAAGGCAGATAGTATTTCTTGCAGATAACCTAAAGCATCATTGTTGTTGCTTTGTCATGCTATTGACTGTGGTCAGACTGTGTGATCAGCTAACTTAGAGAGACCCTTGTTTCTTCAGCTTCTTTGCAGAAGATGATTGTGTTGTTTGTTGAACATATAGCTTATCCTAAGCCTATATTAAAATTCTGGGAAAGATTCTATACAGAAATCAAAGGCATAGAGATTCTTATTCTTACCTCCACTTGTAATTAAAGGCAAACATAATGATTGATGAAATAAGAGATGCTTATAAGTTTCATACTAGTGATCATAAGTGATGTTAGAAATATTATAGAAACCAGTAGTCTCTGCGAAACGCCTTCTAAGATTATCTGCATGCACTCTTTTCTTGACATAAATCAATATTGTATGAGCTAGTGGGCTACCATGCACAGTTTTTTCCATGAATCTCCCTTTAGCAACTGCTTTCTTCCAAAGAGATTTATTTTCTGTGCTGCAAGCTGCCAGCTGAAATTGCCATGAAAAAGGTACGGGAACTCCTCAGGTGAACAGCTCATGCAAGGAATTAGAGATGGATTGGTTGCTACAGAGGGCTTTTAAACTTTTAGAAGAAGGAATTACAGACGTGATAGACACTCATCATGACACAGTAGTGTGGGACTTAGACAATTCCCTCCTTCAAACACGTAAAAGTACAAAACTCATCTACCCCTCCTGCAATTCCTGGATACATGAAACATTTGAAGATCATATTTAGTGCTATATGTTTGATTGGTAATATCCTCAGTAATATGCAACGCAACATAGATATATCATGTATATAGTATTTAAATTTTTAAAGCATTATTTATGAAATAAGAAATATGTGGTTTCATTTATAATTTTATTTAAATTCATGCAACTCTTTTATGTATGAATTCCCCAAATCCCTATAACAGAAGCTGAGGTGATCATTTTAGACTGTGCAAAACACAGTGAATAATTGAGTGCCAAGACAATAATATGTTGAGCTATAGTCCTTAATTGGAACAGAGTTAGAAGAGACAGCAACAGCTTTTAAAAAGTAAGACTTTCTCCCCCATTTATTTCAATATAAGGCAAGCACAAATCTGGCCTTTATTATTTTCATTTTCTAATATCAAAGTTAGTGAAGAATTCTATCAGACAACAAACTCTTACATCTTTATATAGTTTTGCAATGTATCTCCTTTGCATTTAGATTAAAAGCAAACAAATGAATCTGTAAGTGAAATGGCAATGGGTGTAGGATACAAAATCGCTAGACATATGGTTAACTCTTTGAATAATTTACTGCTCCTAAGAAGGTGTTTTTAGATGAAAAGTTCAGACCTCTATTTTTTGATCTTTCTAAGTTTATGGTGATTCAAATTCATGTCACATCCTCTGCCCATGGGACAACCTCCTTCAGGATTTGTATCTGTCTAAGGCAACTTTCTGCTTATCCAATAGAGGTTTCCAGCATGTTGGAGGCATTCTGGTTTGATATTGTTTCTTTCTACCAATTGAAGGCAACAGAAAGAACCAAGCCACCATTCTGTCCTGGCATCCCAACAACAGGGTACAGAATTCTATTTGTATTCCTTTACTAACCCCAGAACTTTTGTTTAAATCTACCTGGGATGGTTAAAAAATAAGCCTTGTGACTTTGAAAAGACAGCCAAATGTCAACATTGCTTACTGAGGAAATAGCTAAATTCAAGTCAAGGGGGATTTTTTTTTACATTTACTGACACAAACATTAAAAGAAAAAAAATGTTTGATGTGGTATATTGAAACCCAGAAAAGATAGAACAATGATGTAAGACATCTTGCTTTCCTTTTTAAAATAAAAAATAAAAACTATTCATGTTAACTTTCAAATAACTTCTAGAAGTCTTCAGATACCTTGCCACCTATTACAAACAGACTTGAGGGTTAAATTGGCAACCGGTGATGGTCCTTGCCAGATTTTATGTCAACATCATCCTAATTTCAAAAGCCTGTCCAAGGACATCTCCATTCCTTGGCAGGTTGAAATAGAGAAGATGTCAAAAGGGAGAAGAGGAGGGAGGAAAAGGAAGACAAATAAAAAAGAGAAGAACTACTCAACAACAAAATTAAATGGCCTCCTTACTTTTAGCCACAATTTTGCTTTAGTCCCTCCCACTTTACAATAGTGGAAGGGACTTCTCTCCCATTTTAGAATAGTGGGAGGGAATTCCCAGGGAATGCAGCTCAAAACGTAAAAGAATCAATACTTTGGGTCCATTATTTGTTTAGAAGAAGCAGGGATGTGCTCCGTCCAAATAAAGCTGAGCTGAATTATCTTCACATGTCAGTAAATTAATTAATTAATTAATTGTTGATCGTCCCAAAGGTGCTTTTTCAAGAGGCAACTGGACTTTCTGATTTTTCTTTCACTTCTCATCCAAGAAGTAATTCTCATCCAAGATGAGAAGTGGAATGTCTTCAAAGAAAAACCAGAAAGTCTAAAGTTCCCTGTTGAAAAAAACACCCTTGGGACAGCCATGACCAGAATGACTGAGAATCTCCATAGACATTTAATCGTTGATCTGAATTCTTTGCCTCACTCTCTCGGATTCCTTTTGCAATAGAGATTAATATATACCATATATAGTTCAGAAATAAATCCATGCAAAGGGAATACACTCAGAAAGGAACAGGCATTTTCTTTACAAGAGTGTTCCAAAGTCGGATTTATATTCAAATCATGTAGTTGCTCAATAAATAGACATCGTTGCACTTGGATGCTTTCCTCTTTTTCTTTATCTGAACAATGGTTAAGTAGCACCGCTACATTAGTGGATGAATGCCAACACTCTTCTGTATCCAAACAATAAGCCTTTGATATGTAATCAGTTGTTATGCATTCTTTCATATATATTTTTTTCTTATAGATTTTAGCTATATTCAGTACCAGGGGAATTCTTATATGGAATTTAGAGGGATTACTTTGCATCAGCACAATAGCTTCAATTTACAATTCCAGACCTCTAGCTTTCATGGCCTCCTTCTCTATATTGAACAGAAGCCAACAACAATGGGCAACTTCATTACTCAGCTTTCTATCAAACGTGGTATCTTAGAGGTAACACTTCAAATTATTCATTTCTAAATTCTATAAGATTTTTCTTTATAAAGAGTTTTAGAAGTCTGTGTTTGCAGATTGAAAGGCATAATATTAACTGTCTAGAAATAACCAGATATTACTTTTAACAAAAAAAAAATCCTTTTAGAGAATTCTCTTTCTAGGAATTATTTTAATGGAAGATAGAATAGATACCGATATAGCAAAAGTGTAATATGCATGGGTTGGTATTCATGGCCTCGACTGAAAATGAAATTTAATAAATATGGTGCATTAAACCATGGAGCAAAAATATTAAGTACATCGCAAAGATATTAAAATACTTAGCTATTTGACACATAAACGTTGATGCAAACTTGATAGCATTAATCCTTAGGTTGTTTTATAAATTTGCTGTACAGTGGAAAATGGAAAGGTAATATATTCCTTATTCATCCTTTATTCTTAATGAAAAAACATGAAACTGATTGTAGATGCAGTGTAGCTATTTTGACTAACAACTATTTTTCCGCAACAAATTCTGAGAACTATAGTTTTATAAAGGACTGATGAGAATATCTAAGAAACGCCTTGGTTGCAAAGGGCCTTTCTACTTATTAATATATTTGGCACATCAGTCAATCAAGAAATATTTGGGATACAGCAAGGAAATTGTTTGGCAGGAGTTTGAATATTAATTGACTATCTTAGAAAAACCCAAATAATCAATGTAATAATTATATTCATGTTGAAAGCTGCCCAGAATCTCTATAACAGTGAGATGGGTGGCCTATAAATTCAATAATTAAATAAAATAATCAAATAATAAAAAAGAATAAGAATAAGGATAAAGATAACAGCATTTTTGAGATTGACATTTCTGCATTTTTGCAAATATAAGCCTCAGTCATAGGAAATATTTATACCTGAGGTTAAAAAAAATGTTTCCTATTAACTTACTAATTGGTATAAATAGAGTAGAAAAGAAAAGAAAAGCCTCAAAATGTTTTCCATTCAACTGTCTAATCCCTGTATTTACTCGTCTCAAATTTTGCCCATTATTTTCAGACATTTTTATGATTGGCATTTATATACAAATTATCTACAAAACCTCATTGGAAAATAAATCCCTTTTCTAGAAAAAAAAATGGGAGCGTCTAGATTTAAAAATTAACCACAACACACCAGACAGTAGGGCTCTTTTTAACACTTATATTGTATTGGTTTCTGCTAATCTAGTTGAAATGTTAATATGGTATATATTGCTAATCTATGTACAATGTGTCATATGCTAAATAATAATTTTAGAAAGTCCCAAATCCAAAATTAAATAAGAGGTTAATAAAAATAATTTAAATATATATATATATTTTAAAAGGACAAAGAACACAAAGGCTTCTTCTTCCAAAAACAATCTAGAACAAATGCTGTTCATACAAAGGAAGAGAATAGGTAATAAAATCAGATTTTCCAAATGTTCCAATTCATAGTGGAAAGGGCTTATCATTCTCTGAACCAATTTGCCATCCATTTGATAGAAAATTAGCATCTTTCATTCATACACTGAGGACATAGCACAGAGGGCAGCACCAACTTGGATTGTTCTTGGTGCAATAAATAAAACAGCTTTAAACCGCTTAAAAAGTAGCATCACTAATACCGTGCTTAATAGCAAATGGATAAATTGTCTGTAAATTAAATTGACTTATGCATGTATAGCAATCTTTGAAGTAAATGGACACTGGTCATGGATTTCTATTTGAAATGCTTTTGGGGCGTGTTTACTTTCTGACTATTTCTGTAAAGCCAGACTGTGAGTTGGGATTTACCCTGCCCTTTTTTCAGAATGAAAAAAGTTTTCATTTTGCCTAAAAATGCATGTTTCACGACTCATGGAACGCTTTTGTTCACACAAAGCCTAATGTTCTGACTTGTCTCAATTTGGCCCAGCCCTGATCAGAAATTTCTGACATCTCCAAATGTGACAAATCAATTTTTTGTTTTCATTTTGTTTTTTCAGTACCAATTCAAATGTGACAGCAGAGATGAAATTAAAAAGATCAGTACTGATATCAGGGTGGATGATGGACAGAAATATGAAGTGCACATTAGGTAAGTTTCGTGTTTTCTATAACAATATCTGAATCTGTCTATAAGCATATTGGACCAATTGTTTCATTGGCAGCCAAACCTAATTAATTGGCCCTGATTGAAGTGAGGCAGTTATGATATATGCTATGATATCATTTTAAGATAAATGATGGAACAAACTGAGATGGAGGATTCGTTTGTATGCCAGAGGATTTCAGCAAGTTAAAGTTCTTCAAAAGAAACAAAAAAGTTAATCCCATGTTGGTAGAGATACAATAATTTTAGAGAAGAATGCCGATTAAAATCTCGGTAGAACTGTGCTTGATGTGTAGGAGCTTCGTATAGTGTCACAAGAAACCATGATTAGAAATCAGGTCTTCTGCTGCAGATTGAGAAAGTATAGAATGGTAGTGGTGGTGGGCAAAGAGACGATGGGCCCAATTTTATAATTTCTTGATTTAACTTCTTCTTGGGAGTGAAGAAAACCATATTCTTTCCTATGATCATGTTGAAACTTACATCTGCCTTTGGACAACTTTTCATGTGCTATTTTTTGTATCCCAAAGTAAGGTTGTATGTGTTTATGGTACACAAGGCACATAAATGGGTTTGTGTCGAAGATCTGTTACTTATTCCTGATGTTTACCTGTCAAAAAAGCATCTGAAGAAAATGAAGCTATGCAACAAGTTTTATTACCATAACATCCAAATTAATCAAAAGTACATGACTTGAATATATATTCTTTGGTGAACTCCAGAAATATTAAGCAGTTCAATGAAGAATAATGTGATGTGATCCATGCCTACTAAAACAACTCCTTACCCTGTGAAGCTCACTGTTTGCTATTGTCATTTATCATGGCCTTGCTTCATGTTTTTCACCAGCCAAAGCAGAAGTTACAACGTTTGTTCCAGTATTGAACAAATGGCATGACATTTAATTTGAGAATTCCCTCCCAACCTATTACCTATAGCAATTGCTTCACTGCAGTTAATATGTACTGCTCCCTGATGATGATCACTGATGAACAGAACAGAATAACAAAGTTGGAAGAGACCTTGGAGGTCTTCTAGACCAACCCACTGCTCAGTCACTAAACTCTATACCAGCGGTGTTAAACTCATGTCATCACGGCGGCGTCACGTGACATAGACTTTTTCCCCCTTCGCTAAACCAGGCATGGGTGTGGCCAGCGCGTGACGCATCTAGCCCATGGGCCGGGAGTTTGATAGCCCTGCTCTATAGCATTTCAGACAAATGGTTATCCAATCTCTTCTTAAAATTTCCAGTGCTGGAGTATTCTCAACTTCTGGAGGCAAGTTGTTCCACTGATTAATTGTTCTAACTGTCAGGAAATTTCTTCTTAGTTCTAAGTTGCTTCTCTCCTTGATTAGTTTCTGTCCATTGCTTCTTGTCCTGCCCTCAATTCATACCATTCTTTTTAAATACTACTTGCAGCCTCCCTGAATTTAAGATGCCCATCTCCCATTCAGTCTCTGCTGTACTGTGCCAGCATGGAACAATTCTGCAGTAATTTACTTCTTTCTTTTGAAGAACTCACAGCCTGGGATTTTTTTCCACATGTGAATCAGACAAAAACATATCCCTGAAGTCCCAAAGGTGCTTTTTCAAAAAGCAACTGGAGTTTGTTTTTGTTTTTTGAAGATGTTTTGCTTCTCATCCAACATTTTGATGTCTATTTGCGTCTCTCTCTTAGAATTATTTTTGGGTGAGAACCGAAACATCTTCAAGGAAAAAACAAAGTCCAGTTGCCTTTTGAAAAAGCATATTTGGTACAACCATGACCTGGATGACTGACAATCTTCATGGACATCTCCCTGAAGGGAGTGAGCATACTCTGTCCCAAATAGCACTCTCCAAGCCTGAACTCCACGCCGTGCCACATATCTTTTGCCAACCAACAACGTTCCCAATCTTCTTCTTCTTCATGTATGCATGGGAACAAGAGCATTTCCCTGTTGCGATAAGGGCAGCAGGCAGAAGATGAAACAACTGAGCCTTAATCTCCACACACAACCCAAGGGAAGGTGAACACTGCACTGAAATAATCTTAGTAGAGAGAAATGAATGGGGAAGTGCCCTTCCATTGCCCAGAAAATATGTCTGTATGGCAACGTTTTGCTTTCAAATTGTGGTGTTGGAGAAGATTCTTGAGAGCCCCAAGGAAATCAAATTAGTCAATCCTAAAGGAAATTGACCCTGACTGTTCTTTGGAAGGACAGCCATTGACGCTGAAACTCAAAGACTTTAGCCATCTAATAAGAAGGGAGAACACTTTGAAAAAGACCCCGATGTTGAGAAAGCTTGAAGACAGAAAGAGAAGGGGACAGCAGAGGATGAGATGGTTAGAGAGTATCATTAACACAATGAACATGAATTTGGGTAAACTCCAGGAGACAGTGGAGGGCAGGGGTGCCTAGCATGCTATGGTCCATGAGGTTGCAAAGAGTCGGATATGACTTAGAAACTGAATAACAATGGCATCATTTGCCATGGGTGATTACATACTTACTATCACATTGTCAAAGATATGTCCTTCATCAATTCAATTCCTAAATAACAACAACTAAACAAAACAATTTAAAAGCTTGGCTTCAGGGTATCATAATGCCCGTGCTACTTTTCACTGGATACTGATTTGTAGCCATTTCCTTTACCTTCCGCACTGAATGAACAATAGGATATGTAGTGAAACAATGTAAGAAAAAAGTTTGCCTCTTCCCCTTATGAAGTTTGCCTCTCTTCCCCTTACGATACGTTTCTTCCTTGTGTTTTTTATCTTGATGCCTTAGTGCAATGCTCAAAGGGAATGATGGCAGATTGAAGATGAAATATTGCAGCCATGTGCAGACAATGCTAATGACATACATATCTGAAATTAGAAACAATAGTGGGCTAGTCTAGTGGGCAAAATAATGAAACCGATGCTGTTCTTTATTAAAGTTATACAAAGAGCTTTTGTGATCTTACCTATGTTGCTTAGGACTAGCATGCTTAAGTAGGGAAAGTGACATTTTGAACACAAAAGCAAAGAAACTACACCTAGCCATGCATATATATTTTCACACATCTCTCGGTTCTAAGCCACAAATTATTGCAACAAATTAGAAGATAGTCCACTCTGAATTGGTGCTATTTGAATTGAATTAGTGACAGGCCCTGCTCTATATCACTCCCATTTACTATAAAATTTATGAAGGAACACTGAGAATTAATCTGCAAATATATACTAATTCACGTTGACCTTTTTCCAAGCCGAAGCCCCTTTTAGCACTCAGGATAGGTTTAACATTGCCCTACTGAGTGTTGTTATAATGCGCTGAATGGTTGTCCGTAATTATATAATGCAAATGACATTTGCTTTTTTTGTTTGAGCATATTCCCTCAGATGTTTCCTTCTTTTTATCATGCTCCTCACACATCTGTGTCCCTAAAATGGCAGCATAACCCCTCCTCTTTTGGTCCCCAAGTTCCTCTTTCTGTCTTTGCCGCCTGTCACATAGCAGCACCAAACAGTTTGGAATGAGCTGGGCTATGACATATCCTTCTGACATAGGTTGGGCTGCCAGCTGGCTGGAACAGGTGTAGACTGATTCTCACCATCAAATGGCGACATAGATTTGGCACTGCCCCAGTGCACAGGCATGAAAAACCTGTTCTCTTCCAAATTTGGGGGAGGTGGAAAGTGGGCAGTTTGAGATAGATGAATTGCACTTCAATAAAACTTCCAGGGATTCATCCGCCTTCCCCCCACTCCTTGTCACTTGGTTTAAGATTTTTCATCAGGATTCTCTGGAATCTAAACAAATGATTTTCTCCTCTATCCCTTGTTCGATCCGATGAACTTTTCTGGCAGGAGCTCATTAGGGGTGCTGTTTCATAATCCATCATTTGAAGATCTACCTTTAGTCCCTAGAAGATAGCCTTGGATGCATACACACACACGCAAAACCCATATATATATGTTTTTGTAGATTTTCACGGGTGTAGGTATGAAAGTCTTGGTGTAATGGGGTCTTTTCCTGTGTAGGCTTGAGAGTATCAAGGCAACGTTTAGACGAGGTCACACTCATCATCTTCAGGCAGATTCAAGCTGGCTTCAGCTTCTTGCTCCTAAGAGTAAAATTATATATATATAATATGTCATCGAGTAAACACAAATCACCGGCATATGGCATCTATATTGCTTTGTAACTTCTCCCCTCCACAGTGCAATATATTTTTTTTAAGAAGTCACCTATGAGCACTGCTGTATTTTACTAATGAAATAAATTCTGTAGGAGGATTAAGGAGTTTGTATGTTATCAGACTACTAGATGGATGGGGGACACAGAGATGGGCAAGATCTAATCAATATAGAAGAATCATTGTGTGTAGTAGATAGGAACAGAGGAGAATTTCATTTGATCTGTATATTTAAGAAAACTGACTTGAGCCACCTTTCATGGAATAATATGCACACTAGAATGCAACTAGGTGGCAAATGTCTCCAAATTTTGTAACATTATCCTGTTTTCAAAAATAATGAGGATGAAAACAGGTTCGGCATTGGGGAAAATATACACACAATTTAAATATAAATTCTTATTGTTTAAATGGTTAAGACAGGACAAAATGGGCTTCAGTTGAATATAAAGGAAAATTGGCATGAATTAGAGATGGGCTGATCCCGTCATCCTCATAGTAAAGACTTTTTTTTTTTTGCACCCTGGCCTCTTTGAACAATTTTTTTTTCTGTGCGTTTCCTTCTTCTCCCCCACTTTTAAAACACAGACAGCCACCTCACAGGCTGCATTTATGCTGCTCCTGGATTGGCTCCATGCCCCTGGTGGGCAGCTAAGCTGATTTATTTCTGGCTCAGCTGCAGGGTATCAGAAATCTCCGTGAGTGTGTGTGTTTGTGCTTACAAGGCTACAGCTCTGTGAAGCCTGGGCTGGGGCATTTTCCCATCAGCAGGAATGCCCAGCTGTTGGGCCCTCCCTACTCCCTGGGTTCAGACCCAGTGGCATCAAGCCAAATTGCTACCCTTTCACAGTTCTTTTGCCTTGTGAGCAGCGAGATGGTGCCATTCTGGCTTCTTCTCATCCTAGGGAACAAAGGCAAGATGCAAGGTCTTGATAGGACACCCTTTTATGAGATCCTATCCCATAAAGGTAGAAGGAGTATTTTATTTTATTTATTTATTTATTTATTACCTTTTTCCCAAAGGACTCTGGGCAGCTTACAACATGGATAGCAATAGCACTCAGATTTTATATACTGCTTATCAGAGCTTT
>JANHGC010004267.1:324055-342951 GCA_027560395.1 Boaedon fuliginosus | reverse complement strand
CCACACAGAGTCTTTCGGGAGTAGGGCGGCATAAAAGTGTAATCAATCAATCAATCAATCAATCAATCTAGGTGCTGATTACTGGTCGAGAGGTGCTAGAGTCTTTTGGGCTGGTTGATAATCTCTTTTGCATAATCTATCAATGATATCAATATCTATGTGAATATTGATGACTGATTTGTCAGAGTGCTAGGCATCTAGAAATTCCCTGGCATTTTTGGATTTGGCCTGGTCTAGGATTGTCACATTTTCCCAATTGGAAACTATGGTTAATGGTCTATATGTTGTGGTCTATATGTTGTGAAATTAAATAATTTTCATCATGCCTTCTGACTGCCAGTTGGTGTTCATGGATGCATTCTGCCAATCTTCTGCCTGCTGAGTCCTTTCCAAGGGCCTGGGATGAGCAGATCTTGCTTCTCTGATTATGTTTCATCTGCTTCTTTGAACAAGACGGGGCAGAATTGTTTTAAGGTGCTTCAGAAGATAGAACAAGAATCAATGGGTTTAAATTAGAAGGAAGTAGATTTCGGTTGGACATCAAGGACATTTCCTAATGTGAAGACAGCTGTTCAGCAATGAGCAGAGTGCTTCAGGAGGTGGTGAACTCTCCCGTTGAGCCAGATGGCCAATTCTCTACAAAAGGTAGATGGCCAACTGTCAGGGACATTGTAGTGTGGGATCCTACAGTCAGAATACACAGCAGAACATTAAGGGGCACATGTAAACATTGTAATGTGAGAAAGCAGGAACCTGAAGATATTCACCAGCAGTTATCATCTTGGACACCAGACTCAGTCAGAAGCCACCTAGTCACAATCTCTTCTGCTATGTGCAGATGTATCAAATTATAATAGCAAAAGCAATAGCCCATAGACTTATATACAGTTTGGTAGTGCTTTTACAGCCCTCTCTAAGCGGTTTATAGGGTCAGCATAGTGCCCCAACAATCTGCCTCCTCATTTTATCTACCACAGAAGGATGGAAGGCTGAGTGAATCTTGACCCGGTGAGAATCGAACTGCTGGCAGTCGGCAGAGTTAGCCTGAGATATTGCATTCTAACCACTGCGCCACCACGGTTCTTATAACAGTGTCTACATTTGCCTATTTCTATAAACATTAATATATCCATTTGGGGGCAAATCAATGTCATTTTAATCCATTTTTTTTTCCTGGTAATACATTGTCTCCCTGCTGGAATGATATGTAAGCAGCAATCCTAATAAAGTCCTTCCTTGGTATTCACTGGACATACCTGCCATTCTCCCCCTCTTTCTATAGAAAATTTCTATCACCACATCACAGTAAGGTTTTTTTCTCTCTCTCTGATGAAAGCAGTATGGAGTTAGTTTCATTATGAAGTTTAATTACACTAAGGAGTTTTTTTTTTCTTATATAAAGAAAGAATATTAAATAATGACAGTTGACATCTTCAGTGTTGTAATAATAAGAAGCCCAGAAATATAAATTACTGCAGCAATTACAGAAGCACAAATAACACCATTAATGCAATCAACTATTAGTGTATGTATTTGACAACAACCTTTAATCTTCCTTCAAGTGAACCTATTTTACATTCTCTGCAGCAAAATGCAACCTAATTAAGCAATTAATGATACTTTGGTTACCAGGCAGGTAATCGCACTGAAATTTCAGAATTCAGAAATAAGACATTATTTATTTTAAGCTTTTTCTTTTCCCCATCGCATCGTGTTACAGCTTAATTTGCACCTCTACTTCAGTGTGTGTTTCTTTAATGGCTATAACACAGCCTTCGGATAGTCACGTAAATGTGTTTTCAAATCAAAGTTGCTCTTAAAACTTTGCAAGAATGCTTCTTCTAATTTAACAGCCATCTTAAGAACCACTCTAGGTATTATTTTGCTTTTAGGGAGGCAGGGAAATAATTTGTCTTCCGAATGTGTTTAAAAGGAAACTGATTTCCCCCTTTGTACACCAGATCTAATGATGATTTCCAAGCTA
The DNA here is from genome assembly GCA_027560395.1 of Boaedon fuliginosus. NCBI lineage: Eukaryota > Metazoa > Chordata > Lepidosauria > Squamata > Lamprophiidae > Boaedon > Boaedon fuliginosus. The sequence continues at coordinate 340,967 of JANHGC010004267.1, read as the reverse complement.
TTTTATTTTTATTTATTTATTAGATTTATACCCCGCCTCTCTTCCCCAATAAGGGGAACTTGAAGCTATCCACCTCATCTGGAGACTTCAGCTGAAATAACCCATGAGACTGGTGTAAAAAGATTCCCCCACCCTTCCTTCTCCAGCTCTATGCTGCAAACAGCTGGATTTTGCAAATTACAACCAATATCAGAAAAGTACGGGGTTGGAGAAGGCTCCCCTAAATTCTTCACAAATTGTCAGATATTTGCAAACATGCAAATTGCAGAACAAAAGAACATAGAAGCTGCAGGGAAAGGGTTTACAGTTTAAGTCTAAATGATGTGAAATAGGGCATTTTATTCATAGCCTCTTCTTCCACGCCGACCTATTAAGAAAATTGTACCACAGTGCTGGGTGACTGAATGCCCCTTTTGCCTTCAAAACACAACCTGCGTTCTCTTGAATCCATTCCTTTAACCCAACCTGTTCCACTGCAAAGCAATCTACAGTATCCTATGTGGATGGAGAATGAGAAGCATTGGACCAAGACTAGGAGATCCACTTCTAAATCTTCCATGAACCACGGAAATTAATGTGGTGACATTGGACCAGTTTCTCTCTCAACCCCTTCCTCCCTCTTTTTCCTCTCAGTCTTATCTGCCTCCCAGGATTCTTCCTGTGGGAATAACATGGATATTCTCAGTTAAGTTGGGGCCAGATCATACAACATCACGGGATTTTTTTTATCACTTAATTTGTTTTTCAGGGATCCTGAACAGAGTACCCTAGAATTCCTGTTTCACTAGTTTAGAAGAACTTGTGCAAAAATAATTAGCAATAATAAACTACAGGTAGTCCTCAACCTACAAGAGTTCATTTAGTGACCATTAAAAGTTACAATGGCACTCAAAAAAGTGACTTATGAACGTTTTTCATGCTTGCAACCTTTGTAACATCCCCATGATCATGTAAACAAAATTCAGATGCTTGGCAATTGAGTCATACTTAATGACCATTTACTGTGTCCCAAGGTCAAGTAATCCCCTTTTGCGACCTTCTGACAAGCAAAGTCAATGGGGAAGCCAGGTTCACTTAATAACTGTGTTAGTAACTTATCCACTGCAGTAATTCACTGAACTGAGGCAAGAAAGGTCATAAAATGGAGCAAAACTTACTTAACACCAGAAATGTTGGGGTCAATTGTGGCCATAAGTCGAGCACTATTTGTGTAATAGTTTTTTTAAACAAATATTTTTAACAAAAGAGAAAGGTAAACCTCATGTAGAAACAAATATATGTTGGATTATACCTGTATTGCTTAATTAAATGAAATTGTATTATTTCTGAGTACAACATTTCTGTCCAGCTTGGTTTTTTTTCAATCCCTACGCAGGTTACTGCTTAATAAGATTTGAGGGGAGAAAGGTATAAGCTATGAAATAATATTCATTTGACTCACTACTTTTTAAAAAGCTGCCTGAAGTGCTGTGAAGAACTGATGCCTGCCAAAAAAAATCCAACTAATAATTTTTCATCCTAATAAGTCTTAATGTAGCATTTCCAGGGTCTGGCACACTTTGATAGAAATAAATGTCTTTGAAAGTTGCCTGCACCTTTGCAACTGATATGCAAATTGCCATGAGCTTAGCTACAATCCTAATTACTGCAGTGGATAAGTTACTAGAATTAAGTCAAAGTTTCTCAGGGTTTCTTTTTTTGCTGAAAGCATTTCTGAATTATATTAATTCACTTTCTTAAAAAAGGGAACATTTCATTGTACTTGGTCTGAATACCTTTCTTTTCTCCTTTCCTTCTTTCTCTGTAAAAGCTACTATTTCTCTCACATACAGATAAACAATGTCCCAAAATGAAACCAAACTTAGAATATTACAGGGAGAAGGAGGAGGAGGGCTATGCTAGAAGGAGAAAGAATAGGAGGAGAGCAATGGGGAGCAGGAGGAGGAGGAGGGTGATGTGAGGAGGAGGAGAGCGATGCTATTGTTGCCCCATATCTTTTTAAGAAAAAGAAAAAAAAAAACCTCAACACTGTTTGTCCTCACCTCAGTCACCTATGAAGAAATTAATAAATAACTTTTTTTCCACTGAGCAATGTGCAGTCATCACCCACCAAAACAGGGGAGAATTTCAAGAGAGCCTTTGCCATTTATTTTCTCGTTTTCTATTTCTGTATTACTCCTACCGCACCTGCACATACAAAATCAATACCGAAGTGATCACAATATGATGAAGCTTCGAGCATGTAAACTTCAGGCATTTTGCTGAAGCCCTGGACAGAATTTGGCTTAAGGCCCAGGAGCAGGTGCAGGTTGATTGATTTCTCAGTCAAGTCAATCTCAAGTTCCTTCTCACCCAGAAATATTCTGATGTAGCCATTTATCCCTCAAAGCACTAGATAGGCCATAGCATGGAAAGACCCTATATCATTATGTTGCTTTCTGCTCCAGTGGCTAATGGGGAATACCTAAGACTCTGGGGAGTGAGATCTAACTAGCGTTTGTTTTTTCAGCCAATGCCGCTCAGGTAAAATATGTTTACTTGTGGGGGTGTTGGGAGAAATATCGATCTGGTTCAGTTTCAACTTGGGAGAAAGGCACTGGAAATAAAATGGAGGCTGGAGGCTGATTGAAAAGAAAGATTCCCTTTATTGATGAAGCAGAACCACCAACCACATGTGATTCTGGGACAGCTGACAAAATTGAGTTTTATACCTTCTGGATTCTGATGGGGTATGTAGGGGTCATGGCTGGCTCTATAGGCAAAAGAGGAAACGCAAATCCTAGGTGTTTGTCTGAGTTAATTTCGTCAATCTTTGGCTTGATTTTTTTTTTTTTGCTTATTATTTTGCTTATCTGAAATTTCTGCCTGACCCAGTCTTTCTGAATGGATTAACAAATCTGCATTTCTAAAAACTGGTCTCCTCAGTTTCTGCTTGGGGCAGGGAACTGGGACTAGTTTCTGCCTCCCTTAAGTTTTTTTTTTTTTTTTTCATTTCTCCTTTAGGGGAAATATTCTATCCTGCCTTTTTAATATTTCCCAAAATGTTTCATTTTTCAGTGCGGAAGGGGCCTTCCCACAGGGGGTTCATAATTTAGCTGAAGGTGGCGTGCCAAGATATTCACCTATCTATCCAGGCTTTTCTAAATCATATGATAAGATCAAACTAAGTGGAACAGTAGACTTAATTCTGGTTGTTTGGAAAACAGACGTCATCCTTCCTTAAAGTGAAGTTAGCCCCAACTGATATGGTCTTCCAGAAAGCCTTCAAAATTTGTGGGGGGAGGGGGTTTTTTCAAACCAAATTGACTTCTTTTGTTAGTGAAAACATATTATCTCTGTTTACTACTGCCTGGAAACTTTTTAGAGGCCTTTTTGCATAAAATGGGGGTGGGGAAATAACTTATGATTTATGTTTTTTTATGATTAGGCAGGATGGTTTATAGAAAGAAGATAATAATGCTGTAACTTTAGACAAAGAGAAAAATTATAATTGTATTTATAACTGTATTTATTGTATTTATAAAGAGAATCATGCAGTTGTTAAGTAAATCTGGCTTCTCCCACTTTGCTAATTGGAAGCCAGATAGGAAAGTATTGTAATCACATGGCCCTGCCTGGAACAGTGCAACTGTCATAAATACATGCCAGTTGCCAATTGCCCAAATTTTGATCATGTGATGCTGGAACAGTCTTAAGTTTGAAAACTGGTCATAAGTCATTTTTTTCAGTGCTGTTGTAAGTTTGAAAAATCTGTAAATTTATTTATTTATTTTTATTTGATTTATTTGATTTATATCCCGCCTTTCTTCACCCAAAAGGGGAACTCGAGGCGGCCAAATGAATGGTTGTAAGTCAAAGACTATCTGTAATAAAAATAAACTGGTGACATTAATAAGAATAAGAAATATCACAATGCAATCTTTCCTCAGGATAAAGCCTGCCTAGAATAGTTATTTTAAAGTGTGGCGTTTCTCATTTCTCAGACAAAATCCTTTGACCTTCCCCTATTCCACAATATTTTATAGTGGAGGTATGTAGAATAAAATATTCATTTCTCCCCTATTCCACAATATTTTATAGTGGAGTTATGTAGAATAAAATCTTCATTTTTCATTTCATTATTCCATTTACCTCTACTTTAAAGAAGCTTATCAAGAGGTAGTCCTCAACTTATAACCAAAATTGAGGCCAAAATTTCTGTGTTACATAAAACATTTGTTAAGTGAGCTTTGCCCGATTTTACGACCTTTCTTGCCACAGTTGTTAATTGAAGTATTGCAGTTGATAAGTTAGTAACCCAGTTGTTAAGTGATTCTTGCTTCCCCATTGAATTTGCTTGTCAGAAGGTCGCAAAAGGTGATTACAAGACCTTGGGACACAACAATGGTCATAAATATGAACCAGTTGCCAAGCATCTGAATTATGATCAAATGTTCGTGGGGATGCTGCAAAGGTCATAATTTTGAAAAAGAGTCATAAGTCACATTTTTCAGTGCTCTTGTAACTTTGAATGGTCACTAAATGAATTTTTGAAAGTTGAGGACTACCTCTATCAGTGACTCTGCTGCGCTCCTTGAGCTCCAGGCCAAACCTTTGGTCCTCTCATGAGCTCAAAGTGTTTCAGATTTGGAGATACTTCGCTGGTGCTTTGGTTATTCAAAGTTTTATCATCCACCAGCAAAACAAAAACCAGAGAAAGCCATGAAAAAAAAAATAACCTGAACAAGCTTGTAAGTACAGCTTGTTCCATATTTACATATCTGAAAAGCAAAAATCTATATAAATGTCATTTGTGCATCATGGTCATAAGGGAAATTATTAAAAAAAAAACCTCTGAGTTTCTTTTTAGCAGATGTGCTTTTCATAAGGCCTAAATTGAATTTGTAGTCATGTATTATATAAAATTGTTTGGACTGAACTTCCAAAGAGTATAACCCTGCTTGGCCATTGCCGAACATCACTAGATAAATAAAAAAATTCCATAGCTTAGCACAACTTCATTTTAGATTTATGTTTCAAGACTGAGTCAGAAAGAAATTGATCTCTCTTTTCTCACAAACGAATTTCAGCAACTATATGCCAATAGAAGTACATGTTTTTTTAACCACATATTTGAATTGTGTTTCTGCATTTGGGGGCTCGGTTTGATGGTGACACCTGTGTTACAAATTACATGAAATCTAACAAAAGCTGGAGGGAATTGAAAATATTGCTGTTTTTTTTTGTCTTTTCCTTTCTTCTTCTCCTTCATAAAAAGCTATAAAGTTACCAAATAATGTAATAGATAACTGATAGCTAATGGGCACTATTAAAGAATAAGTGATGGTTCACGAGGGGAAAATGAACAAATCCAATTAACCGCAGTGACTTGCAAAACTGATGAGGCATTGCACTTTTTTTGAAAAAGAAAATGAATTTTGACATTGCAAATGATCTTCGTAAGGATCATGATAAAATATGTGTACTCTGTTGGATAGGAATAAAGATTACCTTCATTCCGTTTGCTGTAAACCAGCTGATTGAATAAATAGAAAGCTGCGGCTGTTCTCTTTTCTTTCTTTTTAATGTCACAGCAATCTCTGGGATCTCAAACAATACTGAAGATTTAGCATCCTCCAAACACGATCATGGCCAGAATCAATGAGAATATTTAAAATAAAAGCCACCTTTTGAACTTTAAATGGAGTTACTGGCTACAAGCAAGAGAGTTTTTTTCAGAATAAACTATGCCTGTCACAGGTTTCTTGTTAATGGGAGCAGCGGCAGGGTGTTCTCTGCAGCAATTATATTTAACTTATATAGAGACATCTAGTGAGTGCTTTTGGAAACAATTCTTCTAACTCTAGCTTTAAATAAGGAGAAAGTCAAGCTGGTTGTGGCTTTCAAACCTGGGAGCTGGAGTGCCTTGCTGACCAGAAATCATTCTGCTTGCCAGTGTCCATGTGTAATCTTTCCAGGACAAAACCTTCTTTGCAGTATTTTACTTAACAGGATTTTAATTGCTTCATACTTCAACAAAGACACAGGCTCTGGGGGTGTTTGGGTGAGATAGCAGACACCAATTGATTTGGGGTGGGGGCAGGGAGGAATTCTATTTCCTTAAATGGAAATACCTTTTTTTTTGTCTAGCAATTCCATTTTTATATATGTAGGGAAGTAGGGAGGTGATATATGCAGAAGTGAATTCTGTAAAGCAGGATCAGGCTGGATTAGCATCATCAACCTGCTGCAGCTCACAAATCATTTAATGTGTAGAGTTTGGGATTCAGTCAATGCAGAGTATGTGCTCATTCGCAGAAGGAGAGACAGGTTCAATATAGGATAGCCCTGCAAAGTAGTTGTTCCCCTGATGTGTGTGTGTTGTGTGTGTGTGTGAGAGAGAGAGAGAGACAGACAGACAGATAGAGACAGACAGAACAAGAGAGATAGTGATGGAAATATGATGTCTGATGTTGATTATAGCATCAAGACAATTTATTAAAGATTGCAGAAGCTTCTGGGGTATTTATATTAAAACAGAAAGCACATTCTCCTTTTTCTTGTATTTATTTCTTATTTATTTATTTATCACTTTAAACCATCCATCTCTCTCAGAGAGGTACTCTGGGCCAGGTAAATACAATGTTAAAATATAAGAACAATTAGGTAGAAAAGTTTAAAATTTCAGAGGAGGCACGGATAATTAAACACTATTAAAAGTAGTTAAAAGGTAAAGGGAGGGCTTCCAGGATACTAACCAGCCCCATGGCTGCAAACCCCACTTGCCATGGAAGGCAGTAGAGCCATTTTTGACTCCTCTTCTGGAAGGGGCCCGACTCACCTCCAGAGGAGGGCAGGAGTAACAGCAGAGAAGGGTCTCCTGCTGGACCCCAGACTTCTTGCACAGATGAGGTTTGCAACATGTCTTCCCTGCCTGATTGTAATGGGATGAAGGCAGTTCCATAGGTAGCCTGGCCATGCATGCATTTTTCTTAATTTTTCTCCTTTCGTATAATAGGCTTTGGAGTCATGACTGGTTTTGTTGTTCAGAATTTAGCATCTTCTCATTTATTGTAAACAGTAATGTGTGAAGCTGCCCAATGTTTGGTGTGCTACCTAGAAAGCAATAGCTAAGAGTTGGCTGCCCAGTTATACCACGATCATACCATCTTATCATACACCCCAAATCTTAAAGCCAATGTGGTGATTTGGGGTATGTTTTAATACATTGTGAACTTGCCTTGTACCCATGAAGCTGTGTCTCTTGCACCTAATTTGGAAGATTGGCATTTGGATGGAAAGGAAGGCATCACCCACTGAAATAAAACACAGAAGAGGAGGTGGGGGGCATTTTAGAGTATCAATTCCAAACCTCTTTTCACTGCAGAAATACAAATTAACCCCCCTCGTCAACAAATGGATTTGCATTTCCATTTGATCCCTTCAGTGAAATAATTCTCTTTCCTTATGAGTAATTATTGAACTGCACTTACTGTTATAGATTTTTTTTCCTAGCATTCGAATGGAACTTATCTTCCTGTAACATTAATATTTTTGAATAGGTTAGGATTTTTTTTTCCTGCCCTGCCCATTATATTCTTCCTTTTCAGGGTAAGCACTGTTATGCTCAACACAGAAAAGGAATAAGGCACAAAGACATTATGTAAGAAAATGTAGCTGTATCTAGTTTATATCACACTTTTCACTTTTATCACACTATTCCTTTCTGTGCTTGCAAACCCTCCTTGCTTTTCCCATGCACTGTTTCATACATTTGTTCTTTCAACTTCTCACCTCTTTCTTTTGTGGACTTCAGTCACTCCATACAACTGTGAGTTTCTCTGATTCCCCTTCCCTTTTATAGCTGTCTTGTAAAGTAACCCTCATGCATTTGTACGACTCAATATCTTTCTTTCACACTGGTAACATACTTTTGTAGTCGAGCCACATTTATTTATCATCCATTAGTTTTTGACTGAATTTCTTGTTGTATTATCTTTCAGAATTCATTCGTCTTACTTCGCGTTTGTCCTGATATAACTTTCACTTCGATATAACAAAGTGTGTAGAAGCACATTCTTCTACACAACCAGGTTCACTTCTTTTGACAAATGTTCATTTCTTGTAGCAGACCACTTTCTACACAAATCCTTTCTACTAGAACCAGCAAGACTTAGCATTTATCCATGGCTTTCCCTATCTTTAATTAACTGTCTGTTGTGATACATTATTTTCTTCTAACTGCACTAGTTTGTCACCATTTGTGTACGAGATACAGTTCTTCATTCCATTGTCCATGTCAAATACAACCACCTTGGCCTTTGATATATTCATTTTCAGATTCACGCTCCTCATTGAAACCTACTCTCAAACATTATTTGGATTCTTTACCCAGCAGTACAACATCCTCTGCACACAGAATTATATACATTTTGCATTCCCCAACCAATACAAGTCTAACATCAACATAAGCATTTCTTACATTTTGATGCATAAATATGTTTAAAAATAAAGGGGAAATCATCCATCCTTGTCTTAATTCCTACTTGATGTTGAATGATTTCCTAGGCATTCCATTAATTTCCACATATAGTTCCATTTGCTTAGATCACACCACCAGTCAACCCTTGACCGGGGAAGAGAGGCGGGGTATAAATATAATAAAATAAAATAAATAAATAAATAAAACCTCGACACTACCATGTTTCTGCAAAACATTCTATACTTCAAACCTTATTGGTTTATCGTATGCTTTCTCTAAATCAACAAATATGCAATAAACCTTTGTGCAATTTTCTTAGGGGCTGCTGAAGTATAAAAAACTGGTTGCAAATCCTCTGCCTGCCACATCTCTTCATAACACTTCCCCAATATTTTCCATTGCCTTCTCTTGTACCCCTGTATACATTAAGAAGTATGCCTACCAACTTCCTAAGCCCAGTTTAATTGTTCCCCTTATAATTCCTTCGTTTAGTTTTTTCCATCCTTTCTTCCATAGAGAGGCACAACAGTGGCATTCTTGTAAACATCACACACAGTTGCACAGCATTTTATGACTTCTTTTTCTTTAAAGAAAAAGATAGGACACATTCATATTGTAGATTCATTTCCGTCTTGGTCTTTCTTCAATAAAAGCTTTAAAAAAATTAATGCAGGAAGATGAGCAGCAGTCAGGAATCAGTAGTATCTAGAGAAGCTGGGAACCCTTGTCCATAAGAAAACAAAGAGGTGTAAGTTGGCCCTGAACAAAGAAGCATGACAAAAACATCACAGTCTATGTTTTAGGTGAAATTTAATGATAAAAGAAGAGGAAGCTGATTAATCCAGCAGCACTAGCACTATTATGAACTCAACTCAAAGAGGGGAGGAAAATGCTCTATCTTCAAGCTGATGAGAAATTTCTCAAACACCAGATGCAAAGTTATTAGTATCTTGCTTAGAAATCCTGGGGGACGCCTCCAAGAAAGCAGTCTTCCTTCAGGAGCACAGCTATGACCAACCTGCTCCTGAAAAATAAGATTTATTTCTTTATTCCCATTTAGCCAATATGTCATATTGAAACTTCTGTGTTCCCTGTACCTATAAACCCAACAGATTGACTATATCCAGACTTCAAAAATTAAGATGACTAGAAGATGGCAGCAAAGAAATACAAAAAACTCGGACTCTTTGCTATCATCTACTGACCCAGATTTGGACTTATTCTAAGACCAATAGTTTCATGCAACCATTTCATCCCTTAGTTGGCATTCTTGCCCCTTATATATCTCCACTGCAGCTCTTATCAGTTTCTCCTGGGGCCCTTTACAGATGCATACTCTCCCTTCCTAGCAACTTGCTTTTGTGCTGCTTGTAGCAAGATGAGTTGGATTAATGGAGGGAATCCCAAAAGTTTTTTCCTAATACAGCCTAATACAAACACAGCCTGAGGAACCTAACCTGGTTTGTGCTACAATATTTTCAAAACTAAGGGCCTTCTTTTTCAATATCTGTCTCTAAATATATTCCCCAGAAGTTTTTTTTTTTTTCAAGATTAAATTTGAAGAGCAAGTTAAAAATGCATCCATTTGCATAGCTCAAGAATATTATAAACTACATGGAAGTGGAATAATTGTTGCCTTGTTTAGTAGTGACAATTAGTAATTCAGACATTGTCTCAAAAATCCCCTCCTACATATGCCAGTTATTCTTTCATATGCTTTATTTATTTTAATTATGTAAATGTGTTTCCGAGATACACATTAAGAATTAACAAATTGGCTTTACATGACCTTGAAAGGAGTCCTAAATTGCATTTACAAGAAGGAGAATTTACTTCCTACTTTCAAAGTCATCAGGATAAATCTTCTCACAGCAAGAGTCCGTAAATCAGTGATTCACATATACAATCTGGATGTTTTCAGATCTACTGTATTGCTGTGCATGAAATACAAAGATGAATCTGGAGCAAAATGTATGTATATTTCATCCCGCTGGAAAAATCTATTCTTATCTATTCTTTTGAATGACTTCTAATGGGTTGACATGATCTTTGGATGCCTACAGATAGGAAAGAAAGATATGATTGATCTATCTGTTTAATGATCTGTAGCTTGCAGAAGGCTAGTGTAATCATCAGGCTAGGAAGTAACTTCTTCACTCACTTCTCCTTGCTGCTGTGCAAGCACTTGAACATGTCTTCTGTGGATAGGCTGCAAAAAAAAATAGCCATCCTTAAATGGCAGCAAAGGTAACAAAAATGAAGCCATCTCTTTCCTGTGGGGATTCTCAGTCCTCCAGGTCATGGTTGTCCCAAAGGTGCTTTTCCCCCTTTGTTTTAGGAGAAAAAACAGTATCCAGTTGCCTTTTTGAAAAGCACCTTTGGGAAGCCATTTTATAATTGCCTGGGTTTTGGTAGCCTATATATGATGACTTTATCATGTAAAACCTCTGAACATCAGTGAGATCTTAATCAGAACCTGAGGTGGTGTAATACAGGTAGACCTCGACTTACGTTTAGTAACCATTCAAAGTTACATCATCGAAAAAAGTAACTTATGACCGTTTTCCGCACTTATGACCATTGCAGCATTTCCGTGGTCACGTGATCAAAATTCAGATGCTTGACAACTGATTCATGTTTATGATGGTTGCTGTGTCCTGGGGTCATGTGATTACTTTTGTGGCCTTTTGAGAAGCAAAGTCAATCGGGAAGCCAGATTTACTTAACAAATATGTTACTAACTTAACAATTGCAGTGATTTGCTTAATAACCATGGCAAGACAAGTTGCAATATGGGGCAAAACTCGCTTATCAACTATCTCGCTTAGCAGTGGAAATTTTGGCCTCAATTGTGATCATAAGTCGTATTAAGTATTCTTAAATTATCACCTCTGATGATCCCAAAGGGGCTGAGTACAGTCCTGTAGTAAGTAATCCCAAAGGGGCTGAGTACAGTCCTGTAGTAAGATCATGTATAGTATGAACATGCAAATAATAAAAATCAAAGGTTCCAGAACTCACTTTATATTGCACACCTCCTTGGTAAGCTCGCACTTGTAATAGTGCATCCAGCTTTGGTCTCAATGATACAAAAAGATGTTGAGACTCTAGAAAGAGTGCAGAGAACAGCAACAAAGATGATTAGGAGACTGGAGGCTAAAACATATGAAGAACGGTTGAAGGAATTGTGTTATGCTCTTCCTTTTTGTTTGTTCGTTTGTTTGTTTTGGTATGTCCCTTTCTGGAATTGAAAACCTTTCATAATATCAGATGGGACAAAAAACCCTCTTTTGAAGGAGAAGACGGCTTTGTTAATTAGAAAGAAAAAGCAATCATATATACAGTTTGCAACATGTCAGTGAAAACAACAAATATGAAAAGTGATATTAAATAAATATAAACAAATAATTTCAATTAACAATTAAAAATATAACAAACAATACATATAATATAGATTTCCAGATGGAGGGGAAATTAACAGGCCTGGAAATGTGTATTATAAATAGAGTAATTCCAAAAATTCTATTTTCTATGGAAAGAATCTAGGGGGAACAAAGAACTCTAATGAAAATAATAAAACCGGCTAGATGAAAATTGTAAAATAGGCCTAGCTGAGATCTGTTCACCGGCATCTCAATATATTCTGTGTTCAGTAGGTGTCTGGGTGTTCATCTTATGGGAATTTTAAAATAAGATTTAAGATGTGGGGTTTTTTTTCATTGGAATTCATTCTAAAATAGCTTATTTGCGAATTGCTTAATTCATCACAGCATGCGCATGTACACAAGCAAACACACAGTCTTTTTCTTTGTAATTTTTCTTTGTAAAGAAACTAGGTCAGAAAATGTAGAAATCAAATAATAATAATTATTTATTATTTATTAGATTTATATCCTGCCTCTCTTCACCCCTTCCGGGGGAACTCGAGGCGGCAATAATGCTCTATATATGGGGCATATAAGGGCTAAATTATGCAATGAGGTATATGCTTATGTAAACAAGCTTTGAAATATTGGAGGCAAGAGGAGACAAGAACAGAATTGATAAAGAAATGGAGGAAGTATCATTCATGACAGATCTAAAACAAATTCTAAAGGTTGCTGGATTGTTTTAGCTAAGGTTAAAAAAAGGGGGAAGGATTTGCCCCCTTCATTTTTCTCTTCTTTTCTCTCTTATTAATACCCCCCTTGCACACACAAAACTCATATTTTTAATTAAATTTTGGTCTACATATCTGTCAGAATATGGAGGGTGGCATCTTTTCCATAAAGGATGGCACATGGAAGATGTCATTCACAACTAAGATCTTTATTCATCAGAGATACAGCAACATACAATAAGATACAAGTGAGATAAGCGAGATAATAGGTGGATATAGGGAGTCCCTTATATAGGGTAAATTGCATGGGTAGAAGGGAAGGGAAATAATTAAAGACAGGAGGTTAACTATAGGAACTGTGTGGCCAAACTTCTATGCATCCTTTACTCAGGAAGTTCCCATGTGTAAAGTTTCAACATACCTGTTAATAATATTCCAACAGTATCATTCCTATGTACGCACATATATACACACATACATACCTACAATTTCCAACTAGGATATTTGGTAAATAATGATGGGTCCTGTTGACATATAGTTTCTGTCAGGCATAAAAGATCAGGCCCTCACATGAAGGCCTAACTGATTTCTTGCTACTCGTGCCTGTGCATAAGAATCTTCTCAATTAATGATTAGCGCCTGCTAGGAGTTAGATAAGGGTCAACGGAATTCAAGTTGGACTTAGTTCACTTGTGGCTATGTGGGGATTCTAGGCTGATTCCTCTTTTTATTCAGCCCCCAAATTATGCCACTCCCCTATAGTATCTTCTAATCTGACCTCCTTCAGAGATCCCTATTAAATTTCCTCTCCTGCTATACGAATTGATTTTTACATAAATATCCTGACTTCCACTTGGAAAGAGATCTAGAAGAAAGGTTTTCAAAGTTTTTCAAGCTTTGGAACCTAATTATTATTTTTTTATTTATTTTTTTAATCTGGAATCCCTGATCAAGAAGCAAAACTTTAGTGGTAAAAAAGTGGCTGTATTCAAGTGAATTTTTGAGATGGAGTAGGAATGGAGGTAGCTTAGGCTCTCATGAAACTCCATCAAGTTCTCCAGGAACCCTAGAGGCTTAAGCATTCCTGATCTAGAATGCTTCTGATTTAGAGTTTGTGGCTCTGGGTCAATAAACAAATGGTTGAATGAGTGGATGGATCTTTATAGGTTTCTGAAGTTTGAACTGTCCTGGGGTTATTGCAATGAAGGAGCTTGTGTTCTAAAAGGGTGTTAGGCAATTCCTATTGTGACTAATGGCTTTTGTCCTGGGTTGCATCTTGGGTGAGGGGCTGCTTCTAATCCTATCACTCTGTTTTTGTTAGCCGTCAAACTTTGCTGCAAGGAGTTTTGAAATATCTTGTCTTGAATGGATTTCTGCCAGCGTTATTTGCTTTGCTTATCAATAGAGCTATCTGGTTTCCTCTTTCAATATGTTCTTTATCTCTTTAAGAACTGGCATCTGCTGTGGGCTATTAAGAAAGACTGGGGGCTGCTTTCTGTCTTTAAGAGCAAATATAAGGAAAATATAATATTATGCCTTTTTAATATTTCCCAAAATATTTCATTCTTCTTGGGGTGGGGCAGGTTCCCACACCATGTTACTTTTTCAAGTATCTTTTCTCTTAATTGCAGCCATTCTGGGGCAGATAATCTCTGAATTCCACCTTCCCTGAAATTATTAAAGAATATTCACTTGCTTGTTCCTTTGTGAATGCAGATCTATTCTTGCCCATGAAATATATAAGCACCTAGGGAGATGACATCATCTGAAAAAAATGATCAACTGCTAAAGTAGTCAGAAGGAATAGTTAGAACTTTGTTCATATAATTTATATTGGCAAACATTTTTTTTGATCTGAGAATAGCTCATATACATTTATCATTGACAGCTGCAAACTGAATAAACATTCATTTATCCTTCCTATTTCCCCCCATCCTTGACAGGAAAATAATAGGATGGAATTTTGGATCTTTGCAGAATTTGTGAGCCTGGTATTACTACAGATGATAAGAATTGCATTTAAAGTACAGGTATAAATGGGAACATCCTAAAAGCAGTAGGCTCAGCAATTTCTTAAAGTCAACAACTGCAAAGAAAAAAAAAAGTCAGTAAAGATATTTCTCCACTTCTCTGATTCCATCGGAGATACCATTTTTAATCTTGATATTCAGAATTTACCAGAACTGATTTCCATAAGCATATAAATACATTTCTAAATTTAAACTTTGAATAATTTCTCTACAGAAAGTTTTTAAGTATTTCTGTATGTGTCCTTTTCTTCTTAAATTTAATAGATCTTTACTAATCATTTCAGCTTCCTGTGTAATTATTTATGGTTAAAAAATCTTCATAAAAATTCATAGCTAAGGTTTCTGCCATATATAAAGGAAATTTCCGAGGTACCCATTCATAAATAAATGTAGATTTATTTCTTTAAATAAAATTAATCATGTACAAAATAAAATCATGCACATGATTTATTTCATATCACATGCCCTAAAAAATAAAACTATTTTGAACTCCATAATGTAACAAATTTTCCTGCTCTTTGGAAGAATTTACATAATCAAAGACTACAATAAATTAATTTTCCTTATCTTTTTAAAGAATATATTATTTTTGTTATTCTCTTAAATTAAGGCTTAGAGTAGGATTCTATTTTAATTGTATTCCATTTACAACCTCTTCCTTTACTGATTTTCAGAATAGCATTTTCATCTATGTTTGAGGCAAGTTTATTACATTCTACCATAGATAAAAGGCATTTTGTAGGCCTAAGTGATATTATAAGATATGAAATAGCACAATACAAGGAATAGGATATTTTTGAATGCTAGCAAACAGGTGCAAGTAAACAGGAGTTTAGTTCAAATTACTTCAAGTTTATTACATGCTACCTATCAGAGGTAATATTCAGCCAGTTCCGACAGGTTTGGGAGAACCGGTAGCAATAATTTTGATTGGTTCAGAGAACTGGAAAATAGCATCTCTGATTGGCTGACCACAGCAGGTACCACCTCTGATTGGCCGGCCGCATAGCCACCAAGCCACGCCCACAGAACCGGTAGTAAAAAAATTTGAATCCCACCACAGCTACCTATACAGAAATATCTGATATATTAATGGTCAAGGCAAATAGATGCTAGCTAAGAGTCAAAGGAATTCAAGGGGGACTAAATTTAGATCTCTTGTGTGAACATAGCAGTTCCTAACTGATGATGCATTTCACCCTCGGGCTCATTCTGGTCATTTCCTACAAACATGGTCACTGAGTGTTACATGCCTATAACACTGAGTTAATCTTGCTTTTCTCTCTTTATTTATTGCAACCAGGGTTTGTTGAAAATTCTGAAGGAAATAAGTCCAGCAAATCATTGCTTACCATGGCCATCCAACTTGAATTGGAAACAATTTCCATTGCTAAGCAATGTAGTCAATGACCCCATGTTTTATGAATATATCATTTAACAATGAATATTCTGGCCTCAATTACCATCATTAAGTGAGGACTCACCTATAGTTGTCTGACCATGATGCAACAATATGGCTGTTAAGTGGATGACTGATAAACCTCTGGATGAAGAAGAACAAAAGTATTATCAGAGAATTCTTTATGGTTTTCATTTAAAGCAGTGTTTCCTTCAACAAGTTTATTATATGTAAACACAAATCCCTACAATTGCCCAGCTAGCATGAGAAGCTGAAGTCCACACATCTTAAAAGTTGCCAGTGTTAGGGAATGCTGTCTAAAAGAAGATATTTTGGTTAGGAATTATCTGCTTTCTTCTTTCTTTCTGTCAGTAAATTAAAACATATACTTCAAGAAAAGACAGCGACTTCCATTTCCCCCACTTACTCTCACTGAAAAATGCACATTTCAACCTGTGTAATATTTATTATAATCTCTCAGGAAAAACTAAAATGCCTTCTCCTTGCAAAAAAAAAAATGAAAAGCCTCAAAGAATTTTAAAATATCAGTATTATCAGCATCTGCTATTCTCCTTGTTGTATAATTCACTATAGAGCTTTTTAAGAAAAAAACGTACTTTGCAATGGCATCATATCAAAAGTCCATGTTCTGATTATGTTCAGAACATGGAAGAAAGTATTGCAACTTACACAAGTTTCTTTTTCTTTTTTCCCTCATTAGCTTAATACGGCGGGAACCATGGGGTTAGCCATTACCGGGGACCGCGCACTCGCCAATTGGTGGCGGTGCCGTGGTCCGACCCCGTGTGTTCACCTCGGGGGCCCGTTGACCAGGGAATTCAGGGTCCTGGGCTCCAGCTGTTGCTTTTCAATGCCAGGTCAGTTGTAAATAAGGCCCCTCTCATCCAGGACTTAATCCTGGA
>JANHGC010004267.1:296824-308682 GCA_027560395.1 Boaedon fuliginosus | reverse complement strand
CTTTCCAGCACAGTTACAACTATCTCCAGCACTTCCTCAGACCTGTGATTTGTGCAGATGCCAGAAAAAATCCATACTATATTCCCTCCCCACCATTCCCTCCATCTCTGGTGACCCTGTTCTTACCTGTAGACAGTAAAAAGGAGTTGATCTCATTTTATTGTTGCAACAATGATAATCAGCCCAGAAATCTCAGCAAATTGTGTAACTGACTGGGGATTTTAACATGTTTTTAATACAATGGGAAGTGCAGTTCCAAATTCATTTTCACTGCTAGGGGCTTTGGACAACAAACATGGCATCTGCGTGCAACTGATTAAAGCCTATCTATTTTAGAGCATTGTAGGCACACAATAATCTGTACTCCAGGGAACTCCAAGTACCTTTTTGGAATTAAATCCAAGTCCCCAGTCAGCCATAATATTCAGCCCATTATTCACTTTTTACTCTGACTTCTAGCTTCCCTCCATCTCCTATATCTGGGCATGCAAAAAACCTATATTGATTAGGGTTGCAATTGTACAACTTTTTAAGAATCACAGGCTGGCCATATAATGTAAATTCCATGAGGTGCAGACATTTCTTATTCAAATGGGCTACTGAAGCTTAGCTAAACTCTAAATCCTGTACTGTAAAAGAAAATATCTGAATGGTATAAAGGTGGAAATATAGTCTATTGATTCTTCAACAGAATGACAATTCAGTTGTAAAATAGAGGGGTAAAAACACCTGCATGGATTTAAGAATAATTAGATGACTTTTTAGGATTTTGCTTGTAGCATTCTCTTTAATCTTCTAGATCAGGGGTCGGCAACCCGCAGCTCTGGAGCCGCATGTGGCTCTTTCATTCCTCTTCTGCAGCTTCCTGTTGCTGGTCGGCTCCATAATTGATAGGCCAACTTTCCCAATTGACCCGTAACAGGCCAACTTTCAGTTAGGACAGGTAGAGGAAAAAGGATGCCATGCTAGGAGGAGAGTCTATGGTGGGGGAACCAGACTTATTATTTATTTATTTATTTATTTTATTAGATTTATACCCCGCCTCTCTTCCCCGGGCAAGGGGAACTCAAGGTGGCTAACAACAATATAAAATACAATAAACATTACAATATATTAAAATTATCTAACACAGTGAAAGCACAGCCAAAAAACTCTTCTGGGGGTGGGGAGCATCAATTCCAGACCTGCCAACAGAGCCAGGTCTTAGTGGCTCTGTGGAAGGCCAACAAGGTAGGGATGGTTCTAATCTTCACGGGAGCTGGTTCCAGAGGGCCAGTGCCACCACAGAGAAGGCCTTAGCTCAGGGACCCGCCACCCGACATTGTTTAGCTGACGGGACCCGTAACAGGCCAACTCTGTGGGATCTAACTGGGTGCTGGGAGGCACGAGGTGGCAGAAGGTGGTTTCAAAGGTACCCCACTCCTAAACCATGAAGAGTTTAAAAGTTGTCACTAGCACCTTGAATTGCACCTGGAAGACCACTGGGAGTCAGTGCAGCTCATAGAGGTCAGGTGTTATATGGGTGCACCGAGGTACACCCTTAATCACTCGCGCTGCCACATTCTGGACCAGTTGAAGTCTCCGAGTGCTCTTCAAGGGCAGCCCCATGTAGAACGCATTACAGTAATCCAATCAAGGAGTGACAAGAGCATGAGCGACTGTAAGAAGAGTCTCCTGGTCCAGGAAGGGGGCAACTGATGCAACAGGAGAACCTGTGCATAGGCCTCCTTGGCCACAGCTGACTTCAGGTTAGCTCCAAAATTGAATGGGGGAGGCTTCCAGTTAGGACCTTTGTGGCTCTTTGAGTGTTTAAGGTTGCCGACCCCTGTTCTAGATACTTTACAGAAAAAAATACTAAGTTTTCTATATCAAGAACCAACTATAACAACAATGTAATCTTTTCCTATCAGAGATATGTTTTTAACTTTTTCTAGGGAATCTTAGCCTTTATGGAAAATGAGATTATAAAAGCAGAGGACAAGAGAGGACAAGGACAACATTCTGTTTTGCTAATTTAAGTCTGATGGCCAGTATTTTGCTATGTTTTCTCACATCAAAAACTCTGTGCATAATCCTTATTGTTGTATTAACTTTCCTGATGTGTGCATGTGGCTGAAAAAAAGAAAGACAGAGGAATATAATTCCTCAAAGGGTTGCTAAATCATTGCTGAAATTCAATATTTCTCCTAACTAGCTTAACTGTTTCAATTATTTGTACAAGTGTTTGGTTTATCTTGAAAGGGGGAAAAATACTTGCCCAGTTCTTACGTCAGTTATAGGGTGTCGAGTCTACCAGTAAACTACCAAAGCTCTTCAAGAGGCTCCCAACTTTTTACAATACAGCCACTTCAATTCTATAGTCTTGAGTAGCTCGGGAAGGGATTTGGTTCTTCAACAGGAAAATGTATGTCTTGGGCAATCTGTTCTCAACACTCACATTTCTATCTTTAGAAGAACAATAATCTATCTGCCTGTTTCAAGGACATGAAAGATATCTGCCCTCAATTTTCTACATGGCATTACATGAAGCAGAACTTTCTTGTCTGGTACTTTAAATCTAAAAGTCTGTACACTGTATCAGTCTGATCAGCACTGTTAGGTGCATCAGTAGATTGGTGATGATTGATGAACTTCCCGTAATCTAGCTACCATAGCTGAACAACATTTTCTTTACCAAGCATTAATTTTCTTCCCAATAGCTGTAGAAATAAGTGCCAGGTTTTCTTACATAAATTTTGTGCTGGTTACAGGAGCCAAATTTCCATCAGGTACAAACATAGATTACAAGCATCTGTTCATGTGATTACAAATTTGATATAAAGCAGCTTTTTTCATTCTGTAAGCAAGTCTTGGAGAGGCTCCGCAGAATGCCAGAACTTTGCTTTTTTATCTGGTGCAGCTGTTGCATGTCACTTATGCTAAGAAATGAGATGTTAAAGTCATCAAATGTTTTATACTGAAGTTTAAATTTCAGCAGCTTAAATGGAACAGGTTTGAGGCTATTTAATATTGCTCGCTATAACTCAAGCATCACAGATTCTTCTGCTAAATTTGCACAATATGCTTAACTTGTTCTTAAATTAACCACTTGTTCGGTTGGTATTATATACCGAATAATATAATAACCAAAGGGGCTGGCTTTGCACTCCATTCTATTTCTAAACCCCCCCCCCAATAATAAATATTAAATCTGTAGCAATTTGTGCTAAAACACCCACTATGTCTCAGTCAAATCAGATCAAATGT
Organism: Boaedon fuliginosus; assembly: GCA_027560395.1. NCBI lineage: Eukaryota > Metazoa > Chordata > Lepidosauria > Squamata > Lamprophiidae > Boaedon > Boaedon fuliginosus. The sequence goes on along the minus strand of JANHGC010004267.1, from coordinate 305,436 downwards.
GTTTGATTAACAGTCAACTTCTGGGTTTAAAAAATAATGCACAAGAGAGGCTACAATTTTTGGTGTGTAGGGAGGATCTTTCTTTCTTTTAAAATACTTAAATGTGTCAGTCTTCAAACCCAGTTAACCCAGTTAAGTGGCAGCACATGGTAAATATGGAGAGATGGAGAGATCTCAGAAAGTTAGCAGGATCAAACTTGATTAATATACAGATGGGAGAAGAACATGGGATAATCCTAGAGCTGTAGGCTTGACTAGGAAGTGGTACATACAGGACAAAAGCAGTGGAAAACCAATCTTTTCATGTGGCCAGAAAAACTACATGGGTAGTCTACATGCTGGTAAATGTTTAACTGGTTTTTCAGGATTCATTACCATGCCATGCCTGTAGCCATCAAACAGTTGATTGCCACACCAATTGTTTTGGTTCTGCTATCCTCTCAACCAGTTCACAAAGTTCCAGAAAAATCTAACAATCTTATAAACTGGTACGATTCAAATAAGATTTTACCTTTTAGTAATTCTTAGATTTCCTTGACTGTTTGGCTGCAAGGCACATTAATGACTGACAGACTGACAGTTGAACTCACTCAAGGACAGGTATCTGATAAGATACTTGTATTGCAGATATTAGAAAAAAAAATTAATAGTAAAGAAAACCAGCTACCAGGTAAGGGCCATGGTGGCGCAGTGGTTAGGATCCAGTATCGCAGGCTAACTCTCTGCTCACTCCAGGAGTTCAATTCTGAATGGCTCAAAGTTGACTAAGCATTTGAGGTCATTAAAATGAGGAGCCAGATTGTTGGGGGCAATATGCTGACTCTGCAAACTGCTTAGAGAGGTCTGTAGAGCACTGGGAGGTGGTATATAAGTCTAAGTGCTGTTTCTATTGTTACTGCAAACGCTACAATTCAAGTACAAATGGCAATCTCTGGGTTCAAATTCTATATTATACTGGACTGAGAGCCAATTATTTCCTAGCAGAAGTGGATGACAATTAGGATTATTATTATGGGTTTCAATTTAATGGTTTACATTACATTTAATATTTCATTATTGTAATTTTGACTGGTTGTGCTAAATTCAAAGTGGTACGTACTTACATTTTTTGTATTGAAAGAAAAGAAACTTGGACTGCATGTAGACTTTTTAAGCTTGCATTGAATATGTTGCTCTAGAGGTGAAGAGTTCTGTTATCCCCATGAATTGCTCAGTATATGTTTGAATACCTGAATTTCCTATTACCTTTAACTGGGTGAGATTGTGTACATAGGGCAACAATTTTTTGAACCAAGGTATCACAAATGGACTAACTTATAGAATAAATCCAAATTCAGGATCTATGACTTCCATGGAATTGAAATTTGGTCAATTTTATAAAGCATGTTATGACACAAAACTTACCATAAAACAGTTCATGACATTATACAAAATATCATAAAACGTATGTGCTGATGTTTGACTCTGTTATACAATTCACCTGGGCTATTTTCAAGAGAGATCCATCTCTGAATCTATTCCATTTTTTCTAGCGAAGCACATTAGAAGTCCTGTCACTATTGAAGCCATTGAGGAATCTGGTAATCTCTGAAATGGAACACCGGTTGTCTCTCATACCCTATACTGAAGTGAGAGCTGGGTTCAAACATCCTTTTAGATTTCCTCACCTGCTTTCTAGGCAGAGAAATCAGATGGTTTTCCTGCCTTTTTCCAATAAGAGATAGCAATAGCACTTAGACTTAGAGTATATATTGCTTCACAGTGCTTTACAGCCCTCTCTAAGCAGTTTACAGAGTCAGCCTATTGCCCCCAACAATCAGGGTCCTCATTTTACCCACCTCAGAAGAATGGAAGGCTGAGTCAACCTTTAACCTGATGAGATTCGAACTTGAAAATTGCAGACAGCTGGCAGTGATCAGTCAGCAGAAGTAGACTGCAGTACTGCATACTAATCAATGTGCCACCAAAGCTCTAGAATTGGCATTCTCCCAATTCCTTCTCAAGGCTGGTCTGTCCCTTGACTACCGATAGTCACATTGCTACTAAAAAGGTCCAGTGGGAGTATTACCTTATAACAATAGCACTTAGACTTATATACCACTCCACAGTGCTTTACAGCAGTCTCTGAGCAGTTCACAGAGTCAGCAAATAGCTGCCAAAAATCCGGGCCTTCATTTTACCAACCTTAGAAGGAAGGAAGACTCAGTCAACCTTGAACCAATCAGGATTGAACTCCAGGCTGTGGGCAGAGTTAGCCTGCTATACTGCATTCTAACCATTGTGTCACCTTTGATCTGGGTGGGTTCCTACAGGTCTAACAACAGGTTTGCTTGCTGCAGGCATTTTGGGTGTGTGCAAAGCGTGTGCACGTGCCAAATATGTAATGCGCACACATCTTCTTCTAAGCGAACTGGTAGCTAAATCAGCTGATTTTCAGGCCTAAATTGATGTGTGCGCAGTGCGCACAGTACACACATCACCTCAGATCCAAAAAACAGCTGATTTTGCCACCTTCCAGGAGAAAATATAGCTACCAATTCGGCCAAACTGGTAGCTAAATCAGCTGCTTTTGGGGCATGAGGTGATGCGCACACTGCACATGCCTCACCCGCATCACCTCAGGCCCCAAAAACAGCTGATTTAGTTACCAGTTTGGCCGAACCCATAGCTAAATTTTCTCCCAAAAGATGGCTAAATCAGCTGTTTTTTGGGTCTAAGGGATGCTCATACCACGTGCGCTGCGCCCTCATCAATTTAGGCCTGAAAAACAGCTGATTTAATTAGCTACCGGTTTGGATGAATCGGTAGCTTAATTCTAACAACCAGTTCGCCGAACTGGTAATTATTTTAACAACCAACCACTGCCTATAATGCCATCCTTAGCTAGAACCACAAGGTGAGGAACCAAACTGGCTGTGGATTGCTGGAGCTATTGTTACATTAAATAATGAAAAACATGTGCCTTCCTTCTGGCAAGTTTTTTATTAAGGCTAAGGACACCAAGTTCCAACCACAACAATTAATCTGAAATTCTCTTTCACTCAACTAAATTAGAACTAGCAGAAGAAGACAAAAACAATTAAGGGAATATTTCTTTGCCAAGCACTAATCCCAACAATACACACCATCATTTTTTTTCTTTGTTTCTAACAAATAAGCCTTTTTATGCAGTCCTTGAGGCAGCTGAACAACATTACTTAAGCACTGCAGAGAGATGCCCTGCTTTCGCTCCCCCTTCCCCCCAAACGCCAGACAAGAAGGATGAGACAAGAAAAGAAATCCTTCGCAGACTGATTTTCTTACCTTGCTTAAAGTCAAATCAAGCTTGTCTGATACAATTTTTTTGCTGGTGCCTTGCTGAAGCTTCTAACACCTCAATTACTAAATGATTTTTAAATGTTTCTGAGCTCTTATTTAAATAAGTGTTTTAGTTAAACTGTTTGGAGTCAGGAGTATTACTTATTCATAGCTGTTGGCATGAATGCTATTTAGTTGCAGATGTTTGCTCCATTAATGAGTCTGCAAGAACATTTTCTGCACAGCAAACCAAAGGGAGCGATGGAAAGGAGGCTAGCATAACCAGCACTGGGGTGGTCTTTGAAAGGAAGACTCTGAGAACAGGCGGCCCGTAAGGTGCGATTGAGACATGCATTAGTAAAATGAAAAAAGGCTAGAATTTCTGTTCTGCTCAAGCTAACCTCAATTGCATTCTCAATAACAGGAATGAGAAAGTAAATTTTATCCTATTAAGGTGGAGAAAATGGGAATGGAACAGGCTAATGTTAGTGTCTTTGGAGCCTCCTAAAACCCCACATCAGTCTGAAATTGTAACTAGCCACCATTGCTAGAAATAAGCTGTCCCCTTAGACTACCAAAATGTTTGGTAATTCTCTGTTGAAATCTAGCTTGCAAATTCTCAAAAGTACTTCTGCTTTGTTATATTGTTCTCATGGTGTTTTAAGAATTTTGTTTGAATTTCTCATGAAGTTGCAGTGCAAGTTGCAGTGCATTTTGCGCTGAAGATGGAACTAGGGAACTAGGGAACTAGGAACTAGAGATGGAAGATGCTACTGTTGGGGTTGATTTGGCTTAAGCATCCTTCCCCATTTACTAGTCTGGAAAAAGAAAACCCAGCAACAAGAGCTCTTTCTGAAACAGAAAAAGATTCAGTTCAAATTTATGTATTTATTTATGTTTGTATGTATGTATGTATGTATGTATGTATGTATGTATGTATGTAATTAATTCGATTTATACCCCGCCTCTCTTCCCCGATCAAGGAGAATTTGAGGCGGCTTACAACAAATTAAAATACAATCTAATAAAAAACATATTTCAAAATAATTTATATAACAATAAAATTAACAAAATCGAATCACAGACCATGCAACAATCATTCTTCCAGGGGGGTCATCAATTCCACTCCTGCCGACAAAGCCACCTCTTAGTGGCTCTGCGGAAGGCCAACAGACTAGGAATGTTTCGGATCTCCACGGGTAGCTGGTTCCAGAGGGCCAGTGCCACCACAGAGAAGGCCTTAGATCAGGGATTGCCAGCCAGCATTGTTTAGCTGATGGGACCCGTAACAGGCCGACTCTGTGGGATCTAACTGGGATGAGATGGTAGAAGGCAGTCTCGAAAGTATCCCACTCCTAAGCCATAAAGGGCTTTAAAAGTTGTCACTAGCACCTTAAATTGCACCCGGAAGATTATTGGGAGCTGGTGCAGCTCTCAGAGGACAGGTGTTATAAAGGTACACCCTTTATCACTCGCATGGCTGCATTCTGGACCAATTGAAGCTTCCGAGTGCTCTTCAAGGGCAGTCCCATGTAGAGAGCATTACAGTAATCTAATCGAGAGGTGACAAGGGCATGAGTGACTGTAAGAAGAGCCTCCCAGTCCAGGAAGGGGCGCAACTGATACAATAGACGAACCTCTGTATAGGCCCCCTTGGCCATATCCATTCATCAAAATAGGAGGAGGAAAAGGAGGAGGAGGAAGAAGAGGAGGAGGAATAATAGATAATTAGATAGACTTAAACATAGAATTAAATTATCTAGCTCTAGATGTAGAAGATTTTGGAATGGTTGCTTCCTGAGATTTATTTCAATTGCCATTCCTTTATTTTTCATTTTTATGAGGTCTTGGGATTGTATGAGCCCCTCTGAATTTCTGTTATAAAGGTGGAGTGGGTTTTAAACAAACCAGGTGTTATTGTCTATCACTGCTTTACATTAACAATCCCATATACATCTGTGAGAATGTATTCAGTGGGGCATACTGCCTGCTAAACATGAATAGGCAAAGGAAGGTATAGAGGAATGTTTTTGTATCTTTAATAGATGTTTGTTATTGTGCAAATTGGCCACTGGTTCTTTATCACAGAGAGGCTTTCTCCAGAGTATGTAACAAAACATCACATAATACAATGAAAGCAATGCCTCTTGTCTTTAAGGTAAACAAATATCAAAAACGTTTTATACCTATGCAGGTTTATTCAGTGTCTGAAACTCATGAAGATACTTGGCTTTCTGTTGGTATCCATGTGTTTTTGGTCTGATAAGGCCAGCTCAGAATGAGCGCATTCCTGGATTCCATGTATTATAGTATTTTTATGTGCATAATGATTTTGTGTGCATAAACAATGCCCATGTGTTGAATGGACACTTACGGAGGAACTGGGCTGCCATTTGAATCTTCAGGTGTAACAGGAATCCCAGAGCTTGAACAATGGGAACCACAGAATGCCAGTACTAGATAGCTCTGGTCTTTGCTGAACAATAAGTCCCACTGAATCCAACAGGGCTTGTTATTAAGTAATATTGGAAATGGGGAAGTGACATGCAAAATGAAAATAAACAAACAAATGTTGTGGAGATGCTTGGCCAAACCATTTCAGGTGGCCCACAGGTAAAAAAAAAAATGCCTTGTTGGGTTGAACTGCATTTTACCTAAGGCAAAATTTGTAGGGATTTGACAGGGCAAAAAGGGGACAGTCTACCTTCTTTCCACCTTTGTACAGCCTGAATATCAGCCCACTCTTCTTCCCTTCAACTATCATTGCTAATGTTCCAGAATGCTGTCCTTTGTTTTTTCCAAGACCCTCTCTTTGCACTCGCTCTCGCTCTCTCCCCCCCACTTTTTTTTACAGCAATCGTTAAATGAACCAATAGTTCTCTATGGATGCAATTTTGCTGAAAATTGGAAGTAGCAATAGCAATAGCACTTAGACTTATATTCCGCTTCACAGTTCTTTACACAACTCTCTAAGCTGTTTACAGAGTCAGCATATTGCCCCCAACAATCTGGGTCCCCATTTTACTGACCTCAGGAGAATAGGAGGCTGAGTCAACCTTGAGCCTGGTGAGATTTGACCTGCCAAGTTGCAGGTAGCTGGCAGTCAGCAGAAGTAGCCTGCAGTACTGCATTCTAACCACTGTGCCATCACGGCTCATAAGTAAATGCTGGGTTTTGGTAAAACTGTCATAAAACGTGATCACTTAGGAGTGAATCTGAGTTGTAAATACCCCCGAGGTATGTCTGGAAGAACTTCAAATGGTCACTAAAAAATTGATCGTAAGTTGAGGGTGGCATGTATTTTTAAAACAGACTTTATTTTATTTTTTTTTAAAGGTAGGGCACAGATCCAATTCCATACTTTCTGTAAACTGATAACAAGCTACATAAGTTCTCCCAATGTTGTTGAATTCTTGTTAACATCAGACCATTCAAACAGATCAAGGGTAGAATAATAGGAGCCACAATCCCAGATTTCCCAAGTTGTCCATCCCTAGAATAAAGGGTTTCAGGATCCTTCTTCCCAGAAGTTGATACTGAGGTTTTTTTAACATACTTATTAAAACAACAACATCTATAAACATATATTTGCACTTATATGTTTAAATGTCTAACATATTATTATTTACATTATCTTTACATTATCTAAGTTTCTATTATGATGTATTTTTAATGTTAGGGTTGTGTTCCTTTATGCTGTCTAGATTTCATGTACCTGAGAGGAAGAATTAAAAATATAATAAAATAAAACATTAAATTCTGTCTCTAAATCACAGATTTCCTGCCTCTGCAAAAAATGCAGCAGCTCTTTTGGGCCCCAGCCCTGATTCACTCAAGGCAGTTTTGACATCAACTGCTCTTCCAGCTTTATTCTCCGTCTGCCAAGAAGGCTTGTGTCGTAATGGAGGAAGTTGCCACCAGATTAATCTTCCTGATGGCGTGGCCTCGTTTTTGTGTGACTGCGCACTTCATTTCACTGGGCGTTTCTGTGAAAAAGGTAAATGTTTCTCTTTTGGCACCCATTTTGGCTTAGAATAGTGTTTCACCTATTTTTCAGATTAATTCCTAAAATATAGGCCTTATATATTATTATCTGTATTAATACACACAAACACACAAAGCACTCACGTCAAAAATGTCTACAACATACTGGAAATTCACATGCTGTGCCTTCTGCTTCTAAAACAGAAAGGATCTCTAACAGAGAGAAAAGTGTAGAATATTATGTAAACATCATTATAGCATTTTATAAGATTTCTAAAAGAGTTTGGAATATTTAATTCTTAATAGAGCTCGGTTCATTTTTCTTATGCATGTCTGACACAACTGCCCCTGACTTACTCTGTTTACTGTATCTTGTTCTATTACAGTATTTGTACATGAATGTGGAGGGAAATTGTGTGTCAGCAAGAAAAGGAAGTATGTTATTTGTTTGTTATGTTGGAAGTGTTTGTCTCTTTCTTGAATCTCATTAAAGAGTACACATGGGGTAAATGTGACTGCTTATACAATTTTGACCTAAATGTTTGCTTTATAGTCATATACTATTTATCATTGAGTGAGTTGGAAAGAAGTGTTATACAGCAAGCAGTATTTTCTGAGAAATTAAAAAGTACTTTGGGCAACATTTTTTTATTTTTATAATATCTTGGGATTAACAGGCTTCCTCGTCTCTGTTAGGAACTAACAGAAAATATTGATTGGTTGATTGATTTCCTCCTTTATTATTATAATAAATGAATCAAGATGGCTATTGTATCTACTACTACTTCCTCCTCCTCCTTTTTGGTATGATCGCCATAATAACAACCCTGTGATGTGTGTTGGGCTGATTGAGAGTGACTGGCCCAAAGTCATCCAACCAGCTTTCATGCCTAAGGGGGGATATTTCAAAGAACAAGACTGAAGTGATGGGAAGACTCTCTTTTCCCTACTTTCTTTTGCAAAATTGATGGATTGTCCCAATGCTTCTCCACTACTAATGATTTTATTTCCCATAACCCAGTTGAAATTTAAAGAGGTGGACAATGGAGAAAAATAGACAAGGTTTCCATTGGTTTCATGGGCACATTATTGTTGAAATTTTCTAGACAGAGAGATTGATAGATGACAGATGATAGTTGAGAGAGTGGGAAGGGAGGGAGGGAGGGAGGGAGGGAGATGATAGATAGATGACAGATAGACAGACACACACAGACAGATAGATAGATGACAGATAGATAGCTAGATAGATAGATAATGGATGGATAGATAGATGATAGATAGATAGATAGATAGATAGATAGATAGATAGATAGATAGATAGATAGATAGAT
>JANHGC010004267.1:271229-285679 GCA_027560395.1 Boaedon fuliginosus | reverse complement strand
AAGGTGGGGGCTGAGTTTCTGCCCAGGTTTCTACTGTCCCAAAATATTTCATTTCTCTCTCTCTCTGTGTGTGTGTGTGTGTGTGAGAGAGAGAGAGAGAGAGAGAGAGATGCTCCCACTGGAAAAAAGAGAGACCATTCATTTATTTTTAAACAATGCAGTCCAATTATGTATGTGATCCTATGGATCTGCCCTGCATTCTTTCTGTTGCCATGGTTCTGCAGCCTACCCAAGGCAGCTCCGGATCACTCAAGACCTTCATTCTTGAAGTGGCTTTTGAGAATGCTCTTCCTTTACTTCCCCATTCTTGTGTAATTTTCATAGGGTCCAGACGCCACACAAGAGCACACCCATTCTTGTGCAGGTGAATGTGTGTTGGTGAATGCTGGTGGGTCTCCTGTGAAGTGGGAGTTTGGTTTGCCCTCACAGACCTAGGCTAAACTAGAATGCATTGTTCAGTTTGTAGTTCAGTGTGACAATATTGCAGTACTACCGAAGCACATTGTGTGAATCAACTAATATGTGAAGTCAGCATATGGTTTATTTATTTGGGTGTAGCATTCTTAACTCAACTTTAATATTAGCCTACTGAATGAACTTGGTGAATGTTCAGTAGCACTATTAAATCTGTCCTCTTGAGAAATGAAATATAGTTAGGACTGCAAAAGCTGACAGTCCTATCTGGTATAAACCATTCTTATGAACAATTATTTGTGCAATGCATAACCTATTGCTGAGCCGAAAGTCCTGGAGATGGGGTCAGTTTGTCAAAAGCCAAATAACCTGTGACAAGAAATTTGATGTGATGGTCATCTTTCTTAGAATAGCATATTAAGGGCTGTTCAGCTCCTAGCTTGTCCTGGGCTGAACTGCATCAGGTGAAAAATTATTATAATTTGCAGCAAGAAGCCCATGTCTGCATTCTTGCATATTAGAAATAATCAAGCTATCTGCTCCTGGAGTGACTTATGTGTAGGTTTACTCAAACATTTAGAAGGGATTTTTTGCCAAGTAAGTTTGTCCAGCATTGCAGCTCCTCCAAGCTTTTCCTTTATCGAAGCTATATGACCATTATTCTTTTTTTTTTCCTGAAACACCCTGAGTAGATAAGCATTCTCTCTGAACTCTGGATATATGATCTGAGCTGGGGCTTGTTTAGCTGTGGTTTATGCAGGGGTAAGCAATACTGCTGCACTCTAATTCCCACCATCCATCATCGCTGCTAATGCTTCCTAGGAGTCCTGTTCAGGAAGATCTGGAGTGTCACAGGTTGTCACAGGCCATCAACTGAGTAAGCCACAATGGCTGTGTGTGCAAAACACACTAGACCATTCTAAAATGCTGAATGTGAGTTGGATGACCCATGTCTAGATTTAAAGTAGGAGAGTGAGTCTATGTAGGGGATAAAAACCACAGAAGTCACATTCAATTTACTTTTCTTCCTCCTTATTATGTTTTGGATAACATCCCATGGGACTTAACATGTTTCAGTTGAGCAAGATTTACTTAGCTACTGCAAACACGAAAAATAGTACAAAGGAGGCAGAGACCTGGAGCTTACCCTGAGACAACTTTTGTGTTATAATTTGTTTTGGCTTGTCTTTCCTGTTTGGATTCTGGGATCCATAAATCTCTCCTCAAATGTAAAAATTCCTCAAGGTTTTTTTTTCCCCTGCCATGATCAGGTTTGATGCATCGACTACTACGTCTTGGCTCAAATTTATGCACGGCACACTAAATTTTGAAAGAAGAGAGTATCAGCTGTAGAAGTGTGCTACCAGAAAGTTCAAAGTAGAGCTGTAAACAGAAAAACAAGCATTGCAGAGGGGTGAACGGTTCTGATCATAGAAATCATTGCCCAAAGTACCTTGTGCAATTTAGACCAGCTGTCATTCATGTGTACTGTGGGACTGGCGCTGTTGATGATCAGGTCAGCTTATTCTTTTCTAACATGATGCTTTATTGTCAAGCGGTGATTTTGATTTGACAAAGGAAAGTGGGGATGATGCAAAAGAAGAATATCTACACCGTTTGATTTAGCTGAGGAAGCAATCATGTCCTGCAGCTTTTCTTTTCTGAGGGGCAAGGTGGTGAAGCTTAGCTTCCAGAGTGCATTGTGGGATCCCGCATGCAAGACACTACACACTCTCTGAGGTCCAGTTAAAAAGACGTAAAATTCAGGCTCACAATAGAAGATGAAGAAGGAAGTGTGAGAGATTTCCCTGCTGTTCATGAGTGCTCTACGCGTTTAATAAGGAGTGTCTGTGTAAATAAAGCTCAGTTGTTGTAGCAGTGTTACTTAGGTTTTTGCTCAAGAACAATCACTGGACACAGAAGATATTCAATATAAAATGGGAAAAGGATCAGACAGCAGAATTAACTATTATCCCCATACACACAGACACCACAAAATGTAACTGATTTTTTTCATTGTGCTTCTTTGAGATAAGCCTCCATCCTTGTTTTCTCATCACTGCTTCTTCAAAAAAAAAGCACTCTAAAAAAGACAGCATCATTGTCTAAGGCTTTGTGTGGAAAATGAAACATGGTACGTACTTTCATTAATACATTTTTTTTGCACAACACTCTTTTTATTAATGCGTTCAGCCCACAGACAATTTAATGTTTATTCTCTCCATTAGTCAAATAATGGAGAGAAATCATATAAGCTCATCTAGTTTTGTGTGCAGATAGGATATGAGTCAATTTCTAAGCCAGTTGTGTCTTTAATACCACCTATCAAATAGTGTATTCTTTACATTCCTTTTTAATATCAGACTTCACCTAGCAATCTAGACTAAAACAAGTTAGGAAAATTTCCCCTAAGGAGAAATTTCCTGACCATGAGAACAATTAAATAGTGAAACAACTTGCCTCCAAAAAACTAGAGATTTTAAAAAAGAGATTGGACACTCATTTGTCCAAAATGAAATAGGGCAGTGATGGCTAACCTTTTCTGGACTGAGTGCCCAAACAAGCCCCCAAAATACAATGCAAGCTGCCCCTGCACATGCACCCCGTCCCCCGTGCATGCATGCAGCCCCATGCACATGCCCCACACAAACAAACAAGCATGGCCCCCGCACATGCCCTGTCCCCCACGCATGCGCAGCAGAGACCCGACGACCATATGGCCAGCAGGAGATGCACATGCATGCATGGAAGAGCTGAACTAGTGCGGCGGCTCACGTACCCACAGAGAAGGCGCTGCATGCCACCTGTGGCACGTGTGCCATAGGTTCACCATCATAGATATAGGGTCTCCTGCTTGAGTAACGAGTTAGACAGGAAGACCTCCGAGGTCCCTTCCAACTCTTTTATTTTGTTATTCTGTTAAATGCTCAAGAAATCCAACTTTTTATTTGATTGACCAATTAGAGAAATTCTGAAAAAATCCAACAATTTTCAATGGGCATTGTAATCACTGCCACAGTGACACAGTGGTTACAATGCAGTACTGCAGGCTACTTCTGCTGACTGCTGGCTGGCTGCAATTTAGCAATTGAAATCTCACTAGGCTCCAGGTTGACACAGCCTTCCATCCTTCTCAGGTGGGTAAAATGAGGACCCAGATTGTTGGGGCCAATATGCTGACTCTGTAAACTGCTTAGAGAGTGTAAAGCACAGTAAAGCAGTATATGAGCAGATATCCGCTGCGCAGCTGTTCTGTCAGAGTGCTTGCAGAACCGCACCAAAATTTCTGAGTCGATCGCGTGCAGCGCGCTTTTGACAGCCGTTCGGAAAGTACGCCCACGAAGCGGGTAACCAGCGAACCGGTAGGAATCCACCCCTGGCTATAATGCTTACTTTATTTTGTTCAGTTGTGTTTCAAATGCAAGCCCTACCTATAGAAGAAATACTCAAAACACTTCTGCCCTCTTTCTTGTTTTCTCTCTATTTCATGGGCTGCCTAGCTCCCTATTTTGTTTATGAAGGCTGGTTCTTGTTTCTTGCTCATATGTTCAGTGCTGAGATTTCCTATTATCTGTAAGAAGTTTCACAATCTTCCAAAACTAGCCAGTGAAATTCAAACAAACAAGCAAAAGGAAATAAACTCACAGATTTCACATATATAGGCAGTTTCCCCAAAACCTTAATATTTAAGAATATGGATAAGATAGTACTCAATCTTCACATAAAATGTGGGGGGGAAATTCATCCCGGGTTTAGTGACATCAAAAGTTAACACATCAGGAAAAAAAAAGGATTCTTAGCCAAATCAGATTTAAATGGGGAGGATTTTAAACAGCAGATGCAGGCACATGTTCTTGGAACAGATGTTTTTCCTCAACACCTGAATGCATTCTAAGGCTCATTAGATTCACAAATAAATCATTGGGCAAAAATGGGTGGTAGGAAAATGACTGTATTACTGAGCTGGAACAGTATAATAAAATAAGAGTTTATCTCAATGTCTTGGAATTTAAGTTCCTGTATGCTGATTCTGGCATGACAGGGATAATGTCATTTGATCTCTAGAGTAGAGAAACTATGAAAAGGAATGTATACCGTGTGCACATGCAGTATAGCTAGCAAGCATTCCATGAAGAACACAAGGTCTTTTTAAGCTCTGTATTGATAAAATCAAAATTTGATAGCATGGAGTTCAGAGTATAGGTTTTCCTACTACAGAAAATGGGAAGATTGGGTGCTGCATCTGAAAATACTTTTCTGTTTATAATTTTAACTCTGAAAATATCAGCAGGCATAAAAGTCTTATTCTGAAGCCATAGAAGCTGCTTCTACGCATTTATTAGCAGATTGGGACTGGAACATTATAATCAATTTCTCGCCAAGGATATGAAATGGCTTAACTATATCTTGCTGCTGCTTAACTACATCTTTCCTCTAGAGGAAAAGTCCCAGAAGATTCAAGGAGCTGTTACTCTGTAGCGTAGTTTACTTCAGCAGAAGCAGATGTTTACAGCTCATAATTATTTTGGAAACGCAAATCAGTTTTTGAGTGACTAGCTCCTCTTCCACTGGGAGTAATGGTATTATTGATGGTATAATAAACACTAGATTAACATACATAATCTTGAAATCCCACGTGCCTTTGTCTGCTCATAGTCTGACTCAGGCTTTGCAAGGAATAAGGAGAATTATTTCATGCATTGTAGCAGTTTTGTTGATTGTTAAGCCACTCAAAGGTTCCTCAGGAAAAAGTTACACTCTTCAAAGACGTGACAAGTTGACAACTCCTACCTGCTCAAACAAGATATTGTGTTTCTCAAGATCTGTTGCGACAAAGATGAATCACTGTCAGAAATTAGAGAAATGAAACAGCAACTTTTGTTGTTATGATACCATTGATCTTGACCTTCCTAAGTGTTCCATGAGCTGCCAATAATGTACCATTTGTGGGCACTTCAGGGATTTGGCATATTAGTTTCCACAGGCCAAATTAAAAATGCTTTCTTGTCCTATTTTGTCCCACTTGCACTGCTGTGCTATCTACTTTTATATATATTTTTTCATTTATCCTATTGATGAATTGTGTATGGCTGTTGAAAAGTTCTGTTAGGCTTGACTGAGAATGGTTTTTCTGGTGATAGGAAAGTGTTTAAAATATCCACTACACCTTAGCCTAGGCCGGTTACCACAGGAATTGTGTGGTCTTTACATCACAATATTTTTTTGAATTATTATTATTCAATTCAAAGTAAAGTTATTTTCTCTGACTCTAAATTGACTATCTTCATAGGTATACACTGTGTCGTTATCTTACTTTCTTTGTAAACCACTTTCTATCTAATTTCAGCAAATGTATAGCTGCTCTTAAAAGTGAAAAAAGATTTAGAACAGAACAGAACAGAACAGAATAGAACAACAGAGTTGGAAGGGATCTAGGAGGTCTTCTTGCCCAACCCAATGCTTAGGCAAGAAACTCTGTATCATTTCAGACAAATGGTTGTCCAATCTCTTCTTAAAAACTTCCAGTGTTGGAGAATTCACAACTTCTGGAGGCTAGTTGTTCCACATTTAAGATCCAGCTTGTGATTTGATGTTTTCTTTTATACAGAAGGGCCAATTAGGACAACTCGACAGTCTTACGATATCATATATTGTAATGGATGTAAGTGAATCTTGAATTTACTTTCCTCTGTTCCTCAGTACAAAGAAGGAAATTTGGAAAACTCACCTTGTACACACAAAGGAAGAATGGATGGAAAAAGTGATGGGGTTAGCAGGGATGATAAAATTAACTGTTTTAATCAAAGAAAAGAATATATTTGGTATTGTTTCTATCCAGAAACTGCTTCTAGACTAAGGTGTGGCTTATCAAAAATGGAAGCCAAATGGGTGTGATTGAGGTATGGGGTAGATGATATCAGAAGTGCAGGTAGACTGGGTGACTGAAACCCTGTTTTTTATGTTTGTGTCCTATATGTAGTGCATGTTATGTTGAGTTGAACCCACCAAACTAACATCTTCAATGATGCTTCTGGTTTCCAGTGTCTTTAAATTGCTCCACCCATGCTGGTGAATGGGCAGATGTGTTGGTCAGATCCCCTGTAATCTCCACAATTACAAATTGTGATTCGTTCTGACATCTGAATAAACTAAACGAAGTGATGAGCAAAGATTCGAAATGTACACATTCCATTTTCTTTGGCACAACCTGCCCCACCCCTCTTCGGATAGTGCCATTTTCTGTATGCTAAAGTGTCTTCTCTCCTTGGCTAAATAAATTACAAAAGAGTATGTTGTGCAAAAAAAATCAGTTTAAAGGGATACACATTTCTTATTATTGTTAGTCAATATAATAAGATGGGAAACTGTATTGTGATTGATGCTTTCCTTTGTGTCAAATTATGCCTAAATCCCATTTTAGTGGAGAAGGCACATGTTTCTGGAGTCTCAGAATGCACTGGACAAATAATCCACTGTTTCATAGGAACTTTTGTAAGGATGGATGGAAAGGAAGATAATGAAGTCTTGCTTTGTTATTGCAGAAAATTGACCTGTATTGGACACTCCATTCCTATGCAGTCTGACACTTAGGCCTTTTCTGCTGGGTTCCAAATACAATGTAGATTCGTAATTTGGTATTCTACTATCATGCTATATTGATTCCACCTCTATCTCACTATTTATAAAAAGACCTTAAGTGAACAAACTCCTTCTTACTTGGATTTTTATGTCACTATCTTCTCTCAGGGAAAAACATTAGTGGGGTTTGTCGGTTTTCTGTGTAATTGGCCCATTCCTTTGGTTCCTTCATCACTAGTTGGGAGTCATTTACTCACAAGTGAAGCGGTAACAAATCCCTCACTCTTGCTTTAGAAGATTTATATTGTAAGGACCTCAGCACACACCAACAAGCAAAGATACAGCTTAGATTGTTCAGACTTCTGGAGTAATTTAACCACATGAGAATGTCTTTCTTTAGAGTCTAGACCCAACAGCTGCTTGTTATGAGATTTATACAATAGTATAATCCGTCATGGCCATTTTTGGTGTCAAGGGGCTGAAACTGTTCAAGATGACCCTTAGGTCTCCTTCAACTCTACTATTTCAATGTTTCTGCACTTGCCAAAACAAATGAAACCTTCCTAATTGATTCACATGCTTCATCCATCTCCAACCGTGTACTTAATGTTTATTTTTTAATTGGGTTCCTGATATGAAACTCCCACCATGACTAATAAGTTAATATATTTATAAGTGACATAATTAGTCTTTAGTACATTCTGTACTCCCTTGATAAAATCATGCATATGCAGTTTTCTGCTGTTTTGAAATCAGAGTTCCTTTTATCAATTTCTTCAAAATTGGTGTCCATTTGTATGGCTCAGGAATACAACAACAATAATAGACTGTAGTAACACAATAATAATATAGTTTGTCCACTTTTTATGTGTATAGCTAAAGTGTCCAGATTTGTTTTCGGTGACCAGACTTCATATAAATCATATCTAGTGAGAAGGAGAGCACTTCTGAGTGCACACAGTAGATTTAGTCCTATTAGCAAACTAAGCCTACTCTCTGGCATAATGGGAATTCCCTTGGTTTTCTAACAAACCTGGTTTCAGGGGATTTTCTTTTTTTTATCTCAAGCTTGGTTGTCTGACAGCACAAAAAGAAATGTGCTAAGCTTCTGCTGCCAGTTTTCCTGGGTCAGCTTTCCCACCAACTGCTACTTGGATAGCCCAATGTCTAGTAGGCTTCCAAAAAAGGCATTGGAGAGCAGATGGCAAATCAGTGTCCTAAACAAGGAATCTACTGATGCAGTGGAATAAAACAGGGTGGAACAACAGTAGTCCAAACACCTTTATTTATGTCTGTGGTATTCCACTGCCTTATAGAAAGGTATGTTCTCTACCCTATAGCAGTATAGTAAAATGCATCCTCCGATGTTTACATTATTTTTACTAGCTTGGCTTAAACAAAGAACTTCAATAAGTGTGCCCTCTATTGAAATTTTGACAATGTTTTAAGGCTATTAAGAATTTGACATTTAAGATAATGCCAATTAAAGGTTCTCTGTGCAGTAGAGATAACAATGCATTGGATTTCTCCTTAGTGGCATGAATCAGATCGTTCTCTATTGAGCACAGTGCTGATGACATTGTTTTTACTGGAAAATGTGTTCCATCACTAGTGCACTCAACCATAAGATATCATAAGAAGGGAAATTATGACCTCCCATTTTTCATTCAGAACACTGACAGATCCTACCCACCTCTTTTTCCTTCAGGTTCAGAGCAGTAAGCATGCAAACCAAACTGATAATATATCATTGGGAAAAGAACTTTCAACAAAGAAAAAAAAGTATTTTTATTTATGTTAGACTTCAGATATGCTGATGGACCTGATAAGGTAAATTTTTTGCTGATGGGTGCTAAGATAAGCTCTCATTAAAGCAAAGGGCTGATTTAAAATAGTCTACCGTTACTACATGTCTATAATGTGTTTTACTATATTTTATTCTGAAATAATATTTTAAATGACATGTTTGAGAGAATGATAACAAAAGAAATTATTAAAGAGACAATGTACAATAAGCAAAGAACTACCAAGCTATATCTTGCTATTGCTGACCTATTAAAATTCAGTTTATCTAGTTTTATAAGAACCTCAGTCAAATATTGAGATTAAAGAAATTTATTTGTTCTGGAAGTCGTGATGACAAAAGGAACTTGAAGCTCAGGAACCAATATTATACTTTGGATTTCAGTTATGTTTTAAAAATGGAAAACTTGGAGATTGAGTTCTATTTGTTCTGAAAGGGTCTTCCTTTAAGGAATATATAGCCTAGTTTTGTAGAAGACTATTAATGTCATCTTGCCTGATTCCAGTGTGCTTGTGATTTTCATGGATGCATGAAGAATCTAATGTTTGACTTTGTTATATGAAGAGAGGAGTTGCACAGATTATTAGATTTGGTCTATTTTATGCTATCTGACATACTATTTACTCTCTGTAGGGTTTTTTCCTCCTTAATTGTCTTTGATTATTATGTCTCCCCTCCCTCTCCAATGTGTATGCCTCATGTCATCTCTGCCCACTTCCCCCACTGTTCCTTCATTATTGTGTACATATATTTAAGACATTTCAGCTGTTAGATTGCATTCTTACTATTCCTTTTTCCTTATTCCGCCTATAAAATGCATTTGGAGCAAGAATTCTGAATTATTTTGTTTTCTGATAGATTTTATTTATTTAATTTATTTATTTACATTTGTACCCCGCCTTTCTTCCCACAACCAAGGGAATGCAAGGCAGCTAACAATTAAAATGGTAAAAATTACATTGTTACAATAAAATTATTAAAACAATGAAACTATATTAAAATAATAAAGTTAAAAGAATACAAACATACAATAACAATCATACTATACTTTCATATAGGGGGAGTTAATTAGTTCCAGGCCTGCTTTCAGAGCCAAGTCTTAACAGCCCAGCGGAAGGCTAATAGGCTAGGAATGGTCCAGATCTCCACAGGGAGCTGGTTGCAGAGGGCCAGTATGGCCACAGAGAAGGCCCTCCTTCACGGACCTGCCAGCCGACACTGTTTAGCCAACGGGAGCCGGAGGAGGCCAACTCTGTGTGAACTCACAGGGCGCTGGGAGGGATAAGGTAGAAGAAGGCAGTCTTTGAGATAGCCGAGTCCTAAGCTATAGAGAGATTGAAAGGTTATCACTAATACCTTGAATTGCATCTGGAAGGCCATAGGGAGCCAGTGCAGCTTACGGAGGAGTGGTGTTATGTGGATGTACCAAGGCATATCCTTGATCACTCACACGGCTGCATTCTGGACCAATTGGAGTCTACAGATGCTTTTCAAGGGAAGTCCCATGTAGAGCCTGTTGCAGTAGTCTAACCTGGAAGTGATGAGGGCATGAGTGACTGTAAGGAGAGCCTCCCGGTCCAGGAATGGGCACAACTGGTGCAATAGATGGACCTGTGAAAGGTTCCCCTGGCCATAGCCACCAGATGTTGTTCCAATAGTAGTCACGGGTCCAGAAGAACTCCTAAGTTGCTCACCCATTCTGAGGGGGTCAATCTCCAGAGTTAAAATTGGACAATTCATTGAACCACAAGGGAGAAACATCCACAGCCACTCAGTCTTATCAGGGTTGAATCTGAGCCTGTTGGTCCCCATCCAGAGCCTCACAGCCTCCAGGCACTGGGACATCACCACATCATCTCACTGAACTGGCCCGGGGTGGAGATGTGTAACTGGGTATCATTTGCATACTGATGATAACTTACCCTGTGCTGATGGATGATCTCACCCAGTGGTTTCATGAAGATGTTAAAAAGGAGAGTCGAGAGAACTGAATCTTGAGGCACCCCACAAAGTAGTGGCCTCAGGTCAGATCTCTGCCCTCCTACCAACACCGATTGTGAGTGGTCTGAGAGATAGGAGAACCACTGCAAAACAGTGCCCCTCACTCACAATCCCTTGAGCCGATCCAGAAGGATACCATGGTCGATGGTATTGAAAGCCTCGAGAGGTCAAGAAGCACAAGGACAGAGGAAGCGCCTCTGTCCCGGGCCTGCCAGAGATCATCCGACAGTGCAACCAATGCTGTCTCGGTGCTGTAACCAGACCTGAAACCTGACTGGAGAGGATCCAGATAATCAGTTTCCTTCAAGGTCCATAGGACTTGAAGTGCCACCACTTTCTCAACAACCTTCCCCAAAAAGGGAAGGTTGGAGACCGGACACAGTTTTTTTTAATCAGCTGGATCCAGGGAAGGCTTCTTGAGGAGGGGCCTCACCACCACCTCCTTCAAGGCCAGTGGGAAGTGTTCCTCACTCAATGAAGCATTGATTACTGCTTGGAGCCAGCTGCGTGTCACCTCCCGGCCGGCAGAGACTAGCCAGGAAGATCACAGGTCTTATAAGGGGCTTATCATACCAACGGCCTTGTCCACATCATCAGGGCCAACAGGAGCAAATTCTTCCCACTTAACAGGACTAAGACTTTCCCCAATCACCTCAGTACACTCTGTCCAGGTCATCCGAAGATAGATCTTTTATGCTACTGTCACAAGACAAGACATGCAAAGCATGAAAAGTTAATGATGTACGGACTTCTTGGCACGTCCAAAAGGACTGGTAACTTGAGAGATTTTTGATATTCACAAACAGGGTACAGGTTTGCACATTTCTTCCTTCAAACTTCTGTGTTATTTACTTGTCTTGCCCTTCCAAAATGTCTTCTAAAATTGCCCCATTTCACTGAGCACTAAGTTACATCAGTGGATCTTCACTTAATTTAATTTGGATTCAATCGAATAGCCTGACAAAGAGTATGTGTAGTACATTTATATAGCCAAGATCTGTGTGCTACATGAACCAAGTAAGTTCTCTTTATAGATTAGACTGTATTTTGCAATCAATAGCTAAGCAAGTCACCGTAGAATACCAGAAATTAGTTTGTGATTTGGATAATTGATTTTTACAGTCAGTATTAGTGGCAGCTCTAAAACACAGGTTGGGTTAAGGCTGAAATCGTATGACTAATAAGCTGGGAATCAATCTCACTGAATACAATTGGGCATATTTCCAAGTCAACCAGCACAGAACCATCTTGCTAGAGCACAGCAGTTTCAAGTTTAAAAAATATGTCTTTGCATAGCCTACGTTTAGTTTTAGAAATTCATTACCTCAAGATGTGATAATGATATCTTTGACTATTTTATGAACATTTTGTCAATGGCAATTAGCTTCAATAACTAAAAGGAACATGCCACAGAAGACAGTTCTTTTAGAAAAGAGGTCAGCCATGGAAAAGGACTAATACTCTCACAACTTGCTTGGGAGTTCCCCATAACTGCATGACCATGATTTAAAACAATATGCTGGATAATGTGGGTTATTGATCAAATACAGTTCAAATCACATATTGGTACTTTCTGTTAGTCAGTCTGGGCTATATTTCAGTTCTTGGGAAGGGGGATAAACATTGAAATGCAGGTTACCCTTTGATATATGTTTTCTTTCCACCCAAATCAAGATAGATAGTGTATGTGTAGGAAATTTATCTGGAAGCATAATGGAATGAATAAGAATCAGTAAACTGCAGCTGAAGTTGATAAGATCAAGTATAGTTGATAGAAACACCAACCAATGATCAGTTTGAGTTTTAGCATACCTCCTGGAATTGTAACGGCTGAATCAATGGAAGTTTTCAAACAAAGATTGGATAACCATTTGCCTGGGGCAGTCAGGATTCCTGGCCTGGACAATGAGTTGGATTAGAAGTTCACCAAAACACTTTCCAAACCTATGTTTTTGTTGTTCTGTGCATCTATGAATTACAAATATTACTTGTTGTAAATGAGCCTGCATTCTATCTAAACAAGAGGTACGTAACTTTATGACTGTCCCAAGTCATCTGTCAATAGAGGTGTGAGCCATTCAATAGCAAGGGCTACTTGCAAGGGTTACTAGTTGGACTGGTATACTGAGTTTCTTTTTCTTCAAAAGAGATAAACAAGAAATGCAGACCTAAGTGAAACTAATGCACAGGTCAGAAAGCCACAGTGCAGGTAGAACATGGGGAAAGAGACTGTCTCCAGAATGGCAAAAGAGTGAGGCAAAACTGCATAGTATCCCCTTATGCAACCTATATGTAGAATATATATTAAAGGAAGTTGGTTTAGAAGAAGGATACTGTTGAAAAACAGGAGGAAGAAATATCAACAACCTGAATTATGCTGATGATATTAGCTGAAAATGCAAATGATCTGCACGCTTCAGTAATAAAAGTCAAACAGCAGAGTAAATAACAGGACTAAGATTAAATATAAATGCCAAACTAATCAAAGAGGTTTAGCAACCAGCATTGGAATTAACAATTAAGATCATGAAGTAATGGATAGCTTCTGTTTTTTAGGTTTCACTACCAACAGTAAAGGAATGGGCAGGTAAGAGGCTAGCATTTGATACAGTATCTAGGAAAATACATTCAGATCTGAACCTATCAAGATCAGAATCATGCAGGCAATGGTTCTCCCCCGTGATATTCTATGGAAGCAAAATTTGGACTTTAAAGACACAGGATAGGAAGAGTATTGACGTCTTTGAACTTTGATGTTGGAGAAAACTCCTGACAAACAACTGGAGCATAGAACAAAGCAATTCAGAGTTCTCGTTTGAGGCACAGATGACCATGCTCAAATGACCATGCTTCAGACACATTATCTGAAAATTCAGCTTTCTGGAGATGTCTGCAAGGTGGAAGAGGGTAGGAGATTACAGCCACAGTTAGTGCACATGCAGGAAATGTAAAGGATGAGATTGTGTATTCCCGGAGAAAAATCTATGTAATTACTAACAGTTTATCAATTTTATGAAACATAACCAACTAAGCAGTCAATCAGTCAAAAGTCTGAAATAATATCCAAACATTTCTTCCAAAAGAAAAAGGAAAAAAAAAATCATATCCTATCAACCAGCACTGACAAGCAGTCCTTCTTATACAAAATTCTGTTTATATCTTGCAACATTGAGCAATATTTTTATTATATGGTTCAGTGGGCTTGAATTCTTAACATGATATAGCAAATGTCGAAAGTAAAAATGTTTTCTTCAACAGCAGGATTTTAGTTCTCAAATCCTATTATAATCGTTTGTGTTTCCTTTTCTTACAAATACACTGAGGTTTATTTTTAATGAAAAAAGTAATGCAGCCAGTTTGCAAGCACATCTGGGCTGCAAATCTACATCCAGAGGCTAAATAGCAGTCAAAAGCTATCTGGTCAATATATTTTGCAGCAAACATATGGCAATCCCAGCTATATGTGACCATTTGGTGATTAAGAGAACCCCAAATTAAGGTTGAGCTTCACTCAAGGAAACTCTTGGTTGTCTTTCGGTCAGTCATTCTCTTCAAACCAACTGATCACCCAGATTTTCTGTAGAATAGAATAGAATAGAATAGAATAGAATAGAATAGAATAGAATAGAATAGAATAGAATAGAATAGAATA